>JALBZZ010000575.1:0-20163 GCA_038051095.1 Globisporangium irregulare
GATTACATTCTGTTGGATTTTTGATCTTGTCTAGAGATGACTCTGCGGGCTGCAAATACTGCAAGCAAGAGTGAGAGCTCGTCCACCTGTTGCACTTGCGACGAGTACCGGCGCACACACACATGAATGCCAAGATGTCTTTATGAAGAACTCTTGTGTTGAACTTTTGTTGTCTCGCGGCAGCAACACCAACCAGCAGAGGAGGAAGAAATGAGAATGACGGCAACATGCACACGGCACAGAACGTTCAAGCCGCGTTTCGTGTGGACTTGCTCGCCAAAAACTAACCTAATCCAGTAGGTATATGTGGACCACATAGATTTGGGAATCCTCCAGGATTCCTCCAGGATTTCGACACCTTCGTGGACAGCCTGCTGTGACACAACACACAACAGGAAAAAATGAACGCGGACACAGACACGAGAGCGTGGCTCAAGACGGAGCTCACGAGCGCGCTGGGCTTCGCAGAGGTGGACGACATCGTGGCCTACGTGTTCAGCTCCTTCAGCTCCAAGCAAGAGGTGGTGCCGTACCTGACAGAGCTGCTGGGCATCTCGCCCTCGCGCGCCGAGACCATCAGCGCCAGGCTCTTCGCGCTACAGCAGCCACAGCAGCAGAAGCAACAGAGCGCCAAGGCCCAGAACAAGACCAAGGCGAATGCAAAGGCAGCAGGCGCCGCCGCTGGGCTCGTGCCGCCAGCTGCAGTGCCCAACTCGCGCATCAAGCAGGCGAAAGTGAAGAAGACCGGCGCGCCGAAAATGCTGAACACGCACGTCATCAACTGCCTGCAGTGCGGCAAGATCGAGCACAACGGCGGCCGCAAGTGCACGTTCTGCGGCACGGAGCTGCGCTACGAAGAGCTGGACGAGCACGAGATCGACCGCGCGGCACAGCGACACATGGAGACGCTGGTCCTCTACGACGAGACCAGCGCGGAGCGCACGACGGTGATCGACACGGAGGAACAGTTCTACGAAGAGGTGGAGCTGCGCCAGGGCGATCGGCGCCCTGTGACGCTGGATCTGGACCTCGAGACCCGCCAGTTTGTGGAGCGCAAGCAGGACGGCGCCGGCCGCATCAGCCGCAATCAGGAGCTCAGCAAGGACGCGCGCGACCTCTGCGAGGGCATTCAGCGCCGTATGGAGAAGGAGAGCAGTCGGCGCAAGAGTAGCGGCGGCCGCACGCCAGAGGACTCTTTGGTATCAGACGCCGCCGTGGTGGTGGAAGAGGAGTACGGGCTCGTGTTTGTTTAGCGTCGCTTCAGTGCCAGCGAATACATGCGTCAGTGCCGTTTTTATTGAGCATTTCGGAGGCGTCTGCACGCAGATTATGGCTGAGAAGAGGTAGGATATGCGTACCTTTTTATTGTAAGGGTTTAGAGGAATCAGTCACACTATACCTCTTTATAACCGGGAGACCTACATGATATGCATGGCTTATCCGCATAAACCGTCCCTCTTAATCTGTACAGAGCTAGCTTCGGATCATTTTCCGATCAGGATGGGTCGGTTCAGTTTTCGGCTGTGAGACCGGAACGCCCAAGTCATCGTCGTGTCTCTTGTCGTCCGTTTGCCTTCTGCCTGCCTGCCGCTCGCTCACTCGCTCGCTCCCCATCAGCCACAAGCGCCCAGGCGTCCACTGGGTCCTCCTCTCTCCTTCCTGCGTGAGGCAGCAAGCGCATGGCCACTCGGCAATTCCCCCACTCGTCCGCGGATCGGCCCCCGCTCCCCACCCGCGCTCGTCCTGCTAGTCCTCCGCACGCCACGCCTCCCCGTCCTGGGCTGCCAAGTCCGCGCCATGTCGTCCCGTGAGTCTATGTCGCCGAGTGCGGAGGAGCCGAGCGCCACGCGCCGCCGCCAGCAGCAGCAACAGCCGCAAGGCGCGGACGCCGCCTGGGCGTTCTACGCGAGCGGCCTCGTGCACGACGACGACGTCATCGCCGAGGACGACGAAGACACGGAGGACGAGCTAGAGACCGCGGACTGGATCCGCTTCCAGCGCGCGCGTGTCCAGTCGCGCCTGCTCGCGTCCAGCCAGCGCGAGCGCCAGCTGCACTCGTCTGCAGCAGCCTCGACCCCGAGTGCGAGTGTGAGTGCGAGTGCCAGCGGGACGCCGTAGAGGGCGACACCGACCAACGACGGCCCTGCGATTGACTGCGCGAAAGAACCTGATAACAGGAGCAAGTGACCACAGTACCACCATATCGTTGTGTATATAGAGCGATCGTCGGACGCGTCTTCGGAGTGATGATAGAATGGTTACTTGAGGAGAAGCAGGCGCGTCCAGCGAATGTAAACGAGTGTAAAATGGAAATACAGTGCATGTGCATGGATGAAATTAGACTCAAGTGAGTGGCTTGCTGTGCCGTTTCTGACTTGTCCGTTCAATCACGAGGTTGCTGGTGTTCAACACAGAAAACAGGCGGCGTCGAGTTGATCGACTCTCTGTATTCATGCAATAACGGAGAGCTCATTTTCATTCGCGTCTGACAGGTTTCGGCTACGGATGTACTACTACAGACTGTAAAAATGCAGCGAGGACACGAAAAATGCCGTCGACGAGTATTACTGACCAGTGAGTCAGTGAGTCGTCGATCGTCAGCTTCGCTCGCCAACGGCGTCATCTCTCGTCCTCCAGCTCAAATGTCGTCAGCTTTCAACTGATCCACTGGCTCGTGCTCAGATGGGCTCGCCTGTGAGCGGGTTGCAGGCTCTCGAGGCCACGGCGACCTGGATGCTCCCCTTCACAGCCGAGTCCACTGAGTTGAGCACGATTCTCACCTCGTCCTGGGATGCCCCGACCTCGGACGCCCCGAGTCTGGTCGCTGCCACCGCCGTGTTCACGCGGAAGACTGTGGAGCCGCCGCAGGGTGACCAGATGACGGACTGGAACTTGATGGAGTTGGTGTCGAAGATGTCCTTGTCGTCGCCCGGCAAGTACGTGTGCTTGACCTTAATGCCCTGCTGGCCTGCAAAAAAATACTCGTTCGTGAGAACCGCGGCGGCATCCGGCTCGTTGGGCACGTGCACATATCCGCGGAAGTCGACTTTGAAGAAGCCCACGCTCTGGCCCGGCTGTGCGTGGATAGGCAGTGCAATGCCGCACGCCGCGCGTACTCGCGTGTTGTCGACGTCCGTCGAGACGTTGAACGATCGGAAGATGACCGAGACGCCCGTGCCGTCGGGTGATGTCCCTGTCGTGACGTTTTCCGGCGGGCACCCGCTGCCACCCACGCCTAGTTCGCCAATTGTGTATACTGGTGATGATACAGCGGTTGACGGGGTCATAGTGGCTGGTGGAGCCACAGTAGCAGCGTGACCGAGACTAATCGACAGCACGACAGAGAGCACCAGAAGCACTGTGATTTGTGCGATAGACATGACGGATGCTGACGGTGCGGCGATAACTTGGAACGGCTGTGTTTGATGCTTGAGAAGCGGCGACCGGGGACACGACACAGAGAAATAGCAGGAGCAACAGGAAGCGGGTGCGAGTACGCCTTCTTCGCGGGCGGAGAGGGACGTTGGAGTTGACGGAGAATCCGGTAATGCTTGCTTGACCAGGCGATGGGAATTCCTCGCGCTTCCGCAGTCTCAGTGGTGCTGGTGGTCGGTCTTCAGCTCGTTTGACTGCGCATGCGTTTGGCTGGCATCTCAAGAGCTAGGAAGCACTTCCATCACAACGGAAGCGCGCGAGAAGCCGCAAAGAAGCGTAACTCCATTGCTTTGATGTCTGGAGAGCTAAAAATATGCTCATCGCAGCTTCGCATGCTGCGCAGGTGTCGTTTCCATTTCGCGGCGCGAGGCTCAAGTCTTGCGCTTGCTTCCGAAGCTTCCCTTGTCGCGTGCGTCGGGCTTTCGCTGCTGTGCCGCTCCCGCTCTGTCTTGCGCTCAGGTGCTCCTGTTTGAATCTGCTGCTGCTGTTGGCTGCCAACCAGTCGCTGCAGGCGTCCTGTCTGCCTGCAACTACAGTAGTCGGTCACTTCTGCGACGACGTTTCATGCGCTTTTGGGTAGGGGGATGAGCTAAGTGTATCTTCGTGTGGTCCACCCCGTTCCGAGTAAGATGGAAACCTGAAGTGTAACTACATGAGATTTAGTGTGGTACACCTAAAATTAGGACACAACCCACAAATCAGCTGTCTCTGTTCTTTCGTTCTCTCTGTCAAGTGGGCGAACGGCCAGGCAGCAGCTGTCTGTGACCTGTTGCGGCCTTCCTTCGGGCCTTAGCTAATGGCCGCAGCCTCACTCGCTCACTCATTCCTCACTCATTCACTCGGGCTTCTCGGCGGGAGGAAGAAGAAACCAGAACCAGCCACTCGAGCTGCCCGCCTCGTGCCACTCGCTCGCCATGGACGCCGCCGTCACGAAGAAGCCCCAGCCCAACGGCGCCGGCTCGTACGGCGCCGTCTCGTCACTGCTCAGCGGCAGCAACAATAGCAGTGGCAATGGCGCCACGAACCACCTGCCATCCGTGATCACCGCTCGTCACCCAGCAGCGCCGCCATCCTCACAGCAAATGGGGACGCGGATCCCCGGTCAGTCTGAATACCTCTTCAAGTACCTGATCATCACGCAGATCTGCATGTATCTGGAGGCCGGCGCCGTGCCGTCACTGTTGCAGCAGTTCACGCTCACGTTCCACCTGAGTCCGCAGGAGCAGGGGCTGCTTGGCGCGGTGGTCTACATCTCCATCTCACTGGCGTCACCTTGGTGCAGCACGCTCTTCCGCAAGTTCAACCCGCGCCAGCTGCTCGGCGTCTCGCTTGCGATCAACAACCTCGCCGTGCTCACGTTCGCGTGCACGCCAACGTCGCAGTGGTACTCAAAGACGCTGCTCATCTGTCTGCGCGCGTTCATCGGCTTCACGCAGGCGTTCCACTGCGTCTACTCGCCGCTCTGGGTGCACGAGTATGCGCCGAGAGCGAAGCGCGGCAGCTGGATGAGCTATCTCCAGGCGGCGACGCCCATCGGCATCACTTTGGGCTACTTTGCCGGATCTGTGACGGTCTGGCTGGCGTCTGCGGACCCGTCGGCGGCGACTGGAGCGGAGGCGCTGGCGATGGGCGCTGCAAACGTGACGACGTCGGTGGGAAACTTCGTCACGTCCGTGCTGCCGGGTGTGCTCAACGCTGCCGTGTCCAGCTCCATGAACACCGTGGGCGACCACCTCTTTGACGACATGGCCGGAGCAGCGGACACGAACTACTGCCAGGGCATGTACTGCTGGCGCTGGCCGTTCATCTTCCAGTTCTTGGCGATCCTGCCGTTCTCGATCATGCTCTTCTTCGTGCCGGTGGAGCACATCCGCTTGCACACTGCGAGGCGCAAGTCGATCATCATGGTGGACTCGATCATCAGCTCGAACGATGACGATGAAGACGACGAAGACGAGGAAGAAGAAGAGGCGATTGTGTACAAGGGCGAGCGCAGTCGCCTGAACGATCGGGCATCCCGCCGAAGCAGCATCAGCATGCAGGACCAGTCGCCCGGGTGGGAGAATCTGCGCCAGCTCTTCCAGCAGAAGGTCTACGTGTTCATCGTACTTGGCCTCTCGGCGCTCTTCTTCGTGGTCGCGGGCGTGCAGTTCTGGACGACGCTCTACCTGGCGACCAACACGAACGACTCGCTCTACACAATCCACCTGGCGTATCTGCTCGTGAGCGGTACGGGGCCGATTCTCGGCGTCTTCTTCGGGGGTTGGCTCATCGACCAGTTCGGCGGGTACGCGGGTCTGTACCAGCGCGCCGTGGCGCTACGCGTGTGCATGGTGCTGGGCGGTCTGGGCTGCCTGGCGTCGCTCCCGGTGTCGTTCTTCCACTCGACGCTCTACATCGCGAGCTTTCTCTGGCTCATGCTCTTCTGCGGCGGGAGCATCCTGCCGGCGTGCTCTGGTATTGTGATCTCGTCGGCGCCACGCCGCCTGCGTCCGCTGGCCTCGTCGGTCGCGTACGCCAGCTACAATCTGCTCGGGTATGCAGCTTCAAACTACATCCCAGGGCTCATCATGAACTTCATCATCGACCCGCACGCGGACGCCAGGTCGGAGGCCGCAGGCGCCTGCGACACGGCCTGCACATACCGCATCGGCTTCCGCATCGTGCTGCTCTGGAGCGTCTGGGCGTTCTTCTGCCTCAGCTGCGCGTACACGTTCTCCAAGCAGCAGGTGGCGACGATGCTGCAGCGGCGTCTGGACCGCGAGACAGCGCATCACCAGGAGCTGGCGCTTGAGAGCGGAGGCTCGAAATGAAGAAGAGCTGCGTATGGATACAGCTCTTGCTCTCGTACTGCATGTGTGTATATTTATGTGTGGCAGAAAAGTTAGAACGGCGCCGAAGTAGCAGGCGTCGCGTAGAGAAATGAAGACGAGTACAAAAATCACAAGGTTTGAATGGCACTTCCTATTGAAAGGCGGAGGAAACTATCAATACAGAAATACAGCTGAAGTTGGTCAGGTGGCTGATTCCTGTCGAGCGTCAAGATGTAAGTTGATGAAGCCTGCAACCACTTCCCTCCTCAGTTCTTCGCCATTATCTGCTTGATTCGCGGCGCCTTCCGCAGCAGCGTGTTGAGCATGCTCCCGACGAAGAACGCCACGACGGTGGACGTCATTGTGATGACATTGTACGGCATGCTGAAGTCCGGCGTCGGCAGCGGCACCAACAGCGGCTCCGTGAAGAGCGTCCTGGTGAACGCGTGCGTGTCTCTCTGAAGCTCACGACACACTTCCTCGGAATTGTCTAATGCGACCACTGGCTCGAACGTGGCGACCCCCGACGGCACATCGAAGCCTCGGTTCGCGTCCGGAGGGTGCTCTGAGAGGCGCAGAAACGCCTTCTCCAGCTGGATTGAGAACACGAGCGACGAGTTCGCGGGCAACACGATCTCCAAGTGCAGCTGGTTCGGGCGGCCGCGGATCTCGGCCGGAATAAACTGGAAATTCTGAATCAGCGAACGTTCTTCTGGCAATGCCAGCGAGCCCCTCGATACCTTCGCCTGGAAAGTGTTGAAGTACAGGCGCAGATACCAGGGGACAACATCGTGGTACGTCACTCGCATGGCGCACTGAGGGTGGTTGTTCTGCAGGCGGACAGCGATGCCGCCGTGGACTTGACCATATCCTGTCATGAAGCGGTGCACACTCACGAGGTCTTGCTTCGGAGACTCGTGAGCTGGAATCTGCGAGTCAGTCCTCGTCAGCCACGCATCAGCGATACTGATCTCCTTGTTCTTGAGACTTGTAGAATGCACAATCGGAGCTCCAAAGTTCGCATGAGCTGCGCTAGGAAAAGTGCGCTGGGCTGTCTTGTCTGGAGCATGCTGGAGTTCAAAGCCTTCGGCCGGCGTCTCTGTGTAAACTACGCTTTCCTTTGCAAGGGGACACGCACTGAGACTCGACTGATCCGACGGCAGGCTGTTGAAGAACACAGACTTGAGACTCCAGCGCTTCCGTTCCTCAGCGCTGAGCGTCTGCACCGTGACCAGTTGCTGGTGGAGCACCCACTCGCCTCCTGTCGATGACCTGGACGCGAAGAGCGAGAGCGACAGGTACTCCCCTGAGAGGTATTTGATCGGGTCGATCAGCTTTCCGAGACCAGCGTGTGTGCGGCACGGCAGCATCTTGAGCCACGGCGTGAGGTTCTCCGTACAGATCTCTTCGCGCGCGAGTCCTGCGTGGAGGAAACGGGCTGACGACTGCTGGTTCTTCTTGCTACCAGAGTTGAAGTTCTCGAGTGGGAAGGCGCCAAGAGTGCTCGAATCGCCATCGCTCGAAAGCAGTTCTGTCACGACAGTCAAGTCCATCTGGTTGAGCGACGCGGAGAAGATCCCGCCCAGCTCGGACGTGATGCCCCTCCATCGCTGCTGCAGCGACAGGCTCTCAGCGATGCTCTCATCGCTTGAAACGCGGAGTCGCACCTGCAAACGCGATCCAAACGGCGCGTGAGCCAGCGCATCAGAGCCGACCCCTTGTGCGGGGCCGTAACGCGCGTCCGAGTGTTTACCGAGTGCGAACGTCAGGTGGAGCGACTCGGCGTCGTACTTGGAGAGGATCTGCTGGAGCACCTTGGGGAACACACCATCGTCTGTGGTGCTGGCTTCGCTGGTGGAGAAGCGGAAGTGCGCAAGCACCTTGCTGCCACCGAGCAGTGGGCGCAGCGTCAGCGTCTCGTTGAACTCGGCGCGGCAGCCGAGCGCGCAGAGCAGCAGCCACGCACCGCAGCGGATCGCCGCCTTCATCATCGTCATCGTTACCTAGACAGTGATCTGGATCTGGAGGCAAAAGCAAACTGACGCCGTCCCGAACAAGGGACCGGAAGTGTCCCGAATTGAAGCATTTTTGAGCGCGAAAAGACGCAAAAAACAAGCTGGGATGTCACAGTTTGGTGAAGGATGCCGACTGCGGTGATGTGGATGCTGGAGAAGCCACCGTTAGCTATGGTGCTCGTGATGCGGTGGATGAGAGCCGAATGCTCATGCGCGACTCATTAGCACTCGTGAATATGTCGTCTCCCCAATACCACCACCAACACCACCAACACCGCCAGCCTTACAAGAGCAGCGATGACGACCGACCGCGCGTCTCGTATGGCGCGCTGGACGCTCCGTCGCCGATGATTTTGGACCCCAGATCTGAAGACCTCGACTCGCCACTTGGCTGCGTGTGCCAATTCTCAAGAGCTTGCGTCAACCAGATTGTGTTCCTCGTCGTGAACGCAGTCGCAGCATGCGGCGTCAGTCTCCTGCTGCTGCTCGTGCTGAGCTGTGCACTGGTTCTGCTTCCGTTCTGCGGCGCTGGGCTGGTGCTCTTCCGTTTGCTCTTCCGCCTCGGGGTTATCGATTTTCTCGCGAGGCTGGACGCGGTGCTTGCGAACTTTGTCTCGCCCCATGAGCGCCAGATCCAGCTCTACGGACCCACACCAGCAGCTCAAGAGCAGCCGCTGCATCCGTTGCTGCAACGCGAAGAGAGAGCCTTCGACCGCATTGCCTCTGGTCTGAACGCAGTCTCCCTCACGTCGATGAAGACTTTGCTTTACTTTGTCATCCTTAAGAGCGTGCTGGCGCTGCTGGGGCTGCTTGTGGTGGGACTGGTCCTCTGGGCTCCCCTGGCGCTGCTCTACGCCGTGTTCGCCAGTTCCCCCAACTGGTCTGGCTCTGCTGACCCTCCACCTCCAGTGCAAGATGCCACGCTATGGGACAGCATCTGCGGCGGACTGGTCATGGCGCTGGTGTTCGTCGTAGCTGTGGGCTCGTTGGACCTCGTGACGCAACTGAGCTGTGCGAGCACGCGGTTCTTTTGCTGTGAGCGCGTCCAGGGGAGCGCGTTTGAATCGTCCGCAGTCCCCGCGCGCGTGCGTCCGAAGATGGTGGTCGTGCGACTGAAGCAATCTCAGGGGAGGTCGCCCGAAGCGGCGGCTGATGTGCATCAAGTGCACATGCGCGTCTAATGAAACCAGCGAAAGCTTTTGAAGTGGTCCGTTACGTCCCTTTCCCTCCCGCCTGTTACGCCACGTACTGTACTGCACAAACAGACAGCAGGTGGCGTTACGCAGCAAGGTTGAAGTATCCGTTTGACAACCCTAAGCGAAGAGAAGAGAAAGCGGGGAAGGTGACGTCACCAGCAGCTGTTTTCTGCTGTTGGTTGGTGCAGATCTGCAGGAAAGCCTATGAACGTGCCACCAGCATAGAGAACACAACACCCACTCCTGCAATTGAGGATACATAGTGGCCATTGCAGCGTTTGGTTAGATTCTGCAGATAATGCATGAAAGCAAACATACATGGAAACTGGTGGCTGGTCGAGGCATGATGCTGATGCTGTTTATTTGGGTTTCGTTTATAAAACTGCTTGGGTTTGTTGTTTCCTAATCTACACGACAAACGGGCGGACTCACATGCTCACATCCACGCGCGCAGTGGGCGGGGAGGCGCGCGAAATAAAAAGCTCAAGAGAAGAAAATCGCTGCTCGCCGGCCCTCCTCCCTCTCGTCCCCACTGCTCGCGGCTGCTGGCTCAAACTGCGCTCGCTCGACCAGCACGCTGAAATGGGCTCTACGTATAGCTCAGCAGCTGGCAGAGCAGCTCCTCGTCCTCCTTCTTCACAAAACGGCCCTTCACGCGCAGACGCGAGTTGGCAAAATTCTTGCGCACGTCGTAGTCTACTTTCTTGGACCAGACGCGGTGCTTGCGCTTTTCTAAGAAGCGCTCGATGCGCTTTCTCCGTGCCTCCGGAGAGTAGCTGCCGATGTACCGCGAGTCCGGTGGCGACGTGCCCTCGAGCTGGTTCTCCAGGCGGTCGTTCTCGTTGCGCTCCGAGATGTCCATGCGCAGGAAGCCCTCAAAGTTCTTGCGGCCCAGACCACCGTACTCACTGCCGTCCGACGAGCAGATGGACGCGAGACGCGCACGCTGCTTGTACTCACTGGACTCACGGTAGGAGTCAAACCACTCGCTGTCTTCCTCGACGCCGGTCGGACTGCTGTCCAGACCCAGGTATGACGAGTCCTCCTTCACGCGGGATAGGCTCGACCTCTGCGGCGGCATGTTGTACTCTGAGCGGTACGAGCCGCTGCCACTGCTGCTGCTCTGCTGTCTCTCACGACTCGAGTGCATCGGGATCATGATCGGTCTGGACGACGAGTTCTTGGACGAAAAGTTTCTACTGCTGTTGTCGTCGTCGTCGTCGGCGTAATCTCTCGCGGCGGCGACCAGTCCGTCAAACGGCGAGCGGTACTGACCCCACGAGCGCTCCTTGTTGTTGTTGTCGAACATGTCCTCCGGGTCGGTGTCCATGTCTTCGTCACTGTCGTCGGTCGAGACCGCTTCCTTGCGCGGAATCATGGACGTGAGCGGGCGCTCCTGGATATTGTGGCGCAGCAGCGACATGTGCTGCATGAAGGACGAGTTGGACGGGAGCGAGCTGGCCAGCAGACCCAGCGACTGCTGCGGTGGTGAGGACGCAAAGCTGTTACTGTTGCTGCTGCTACTGTTGTTGTGGCTACTGCTGTACGAGTCGAAGGCGCGCTGCTTCTTGGACGCGTGCCACGGCATTTCCTTCGCGTAGAGCGGCGACGCGAACTTGCGCTCGTCGGGCGCCGAGAGGCTCATGAGCGTCTCTGCGGCTTCGGCGTCGATCATGGTTAGTCAGTTGGTTTGCTGCTGCTGGCGCGTTGACGTGCGATGTGTCTGGGTATGCGGATCGGGGGGACTCGATGAGTGGCTGGCTGAGTGGCTGTGACGTGTCGGCCGGGCTTCCGCGCTTTTTCGGTGCTGGCTGCTGCGCCGTGCGGACGCGCGGATCTACGGATTGGTGGAAAGAAGGAGGGAGGGAAGGAAGGAGGCGGCTGAAGGATCGCGCACCTGTCTGTCTGTCTGTCCTGAGCGTCCGTTTCGATTCTGCTGCGTCTGGGCGGAAGGCAACTTGCGGCTGCGGCGGCTCGCGTGGGCTCCGCCTGTTATTGCTGCTGTTGCGTGGGCTTTGTTTGCTCAAGAGCTCACTCTTGCTTTGTTGCTCGCTCGGCTGTTGTTCTTTCCACCCAAAAAACCTCAGGCATGCTCACAACCCCACACAAACAGGCAGCAAAACGCCGAGCCCTAGCCCTGCGCTCCCTCGAATCAGCCTACCCATACAAACCACGGTACGGTACGCAGGCTTGAAGCTGCGTGCTGGCGAACAGGCGCCACTGATTGGCCGAAAAGCGCCAGGGGGGCGGCGGAAGAGGGGAGAAGGGAGCAAAAGCAGGCAAGCACGACTGCCGACCGACTCAATCAGGAGCTGAGCTGAGCTGGCTGCTGCTGCTGGTCGCCAGCCTAGCATTCATTGGAAGTGGAATCGCTGGGCGGCGCTGCGAGAGAAAATCCACCCGCCAGTCTTCACGCAAATGCTCTCGCTTTCTCTCTCGTGCCTTCGCTCAGGCGTCATCCTGCCAGCCAGCCAGTCAGCAGTGTCATTACTGCATCAATGCTCGCTTGCGCTTTAGAAAGTGACTGTAAATGCGTTGGGGAAATGCAATGCGACGACGGCAATGCATGCGAGTGAGTCTGTGTGACGTGGGCCGTCCGTCGGTGGTTTGGCTGTTTGGCTGGCTGGCGTGGCCCATAGAGAACAGCGCGACTGGGGAGGGGGAGGAGGTTGGGTGGATTGACAGGACTGGCGACCGCGGGAGGAGGAGATGTGAGCTTTGAGAGCGGGAGACAGAAGAGGCTGGTCTAACACTTGCTTGCTTGCGTACAGTACGCATCAGGCGCGCGCTCCCAGCCATCGATTCGGAACAAAAGAGCAAAAGATCGCCAGCCACAACGACAACAAAACGCTCAATTGACACTCCAACACAACCACAATTTTCGCACATGCACTCACAGTTGGCACCAATAATGTTGTTGATGGCATTTCACTCGTGCTGCTGCTGGCCTTCTTTCGTGCTCTTTTCGCTCAACCATCAGAGAAGACGACCCGACCAGAAAACCGGAGGCCTCCACCGCACTCTTTTGCACCCAAAAAAGAAACGACAAAAATCGAACTCATTCCTGTCCAGCTTGTCACACGTCACACGAAGAACCACATACGGCTGCCAATGCAAATACAATCAAAAATGAGGCTATATGTGAGATTATCATAATCGTTTCTAGACACGTGCAACTATATTCTGATTGGCCTTTAATCCTTTCCTTACCCATTGTGATTCGCTGCGATCCCGTTAATGTACCAGGCTTTACACCAATCAAATATTCGAAAAGACCCGCTGGTGCCCTTTCACGTTGGTGGTGGAGGCGAACGAAAATGGCTCGGTGGTGAGTGCAGCCAACAGTTCCGCCAGCGACAGATCCACAGGCTGCGGCGGCGAGCCATGCGCAGGCGGTCATGGCTCGCGTCCGCGCGAACGAAGATGACCAGCGACCGATAGGACCATTTCCTGATTGCCCCTCATCTCCACATTGAGCCATTGTGCTGTGTGTGCACCGTGAACAACGCGTCTGTACGCCAGCATTGATACAAACGTTCCACTCGGATTCGATTCATCCACAATGCCAGCAAGTTGCAAGCAAAGCGACAGTAGCGCCAGCGATGCCAGACTAGCCGCTTTCAACCGAACCTGCGCCGCCATCGCATCAATTACGGATCCGTCAGAGACGCTGCAGCGCCTGCTGCTGCGGGAGCGACGCAGCGGCGTCAAGCGCAACAGCGCGTACCTGCAGAGCGTGCAACGGGACGGCATGATCGAGGCCTGGCGCCAGAAAATGAGCCATTGGATGTTCGAGGTGAGATTTTGCAGCACAACTTGAATCCAATCCATTGCGTTAATTTTATACAAGCAAATGAACTAATGGTTGGTGCTGCGCTGTTTAACAGACTGGCTCAGCGTTTGACATGGCGAAAGATACCGTTGGCTGCGCAATCAACTATATGGATCTGTACCTGTCGGCCCACTCAGTGACCAAGCACAAGCTGCAGCTGCTGTCTCTCGTGTCGCTCTCTGTGGCGTCCAAGATGCACGAATCCCAGCCCATTTCGATGGTTAGTCAGCTGCCAGCATCTACTCTCTTCTCCTCCCTTCTCCAGAGCTCATGCTGACGTGAAACTTTCATGATCTGCTGCTGTGCTTTAGGACGAGATGAAAGTGCTGAGCGAGAACAAGTTTTCAAGGAAAGAGCTCTGGCAGATGGAAGCCCAGCTGACGAAGGCCATGAACTGGAAACTGAATCCGCTCACGCCGTTCACATTCGCCCGAGACCTCGTTGCCGCTCTCAGCATTCACGACGAGAGAGCGCTTCTCGACTCCGTGATGCTATTTCTGCAAGACGTGACGGAAGGTATGTTCAAGCAGCATATGTGTTTGATGAGACGTTGGCATCAGCGTTTCTAATTTATATGTCTCTTTTTTACAGATTTCTCCTCTATCCGCTTCAGCGCATCCGCAATTGCGATCGCCACAGTGTTTATCTTCACAAAAATCCAGCAGAGTGACGTATCCGACGCTTTTGCAACGGTGCTGTCTTCGCTGGCTGTCTCGGCTTCAGAACTGGTGGAGTGCTTCCACTTTCTGGCGGATCTGCACTCTTTGAAGAGCCACATGGCGGGTCCAAGCACAGTCGTGGAGGTCAAAGAGATTGATGGCTTCAGTTTCGTGAGCAGTCCGTGTGCTGTGGACGCAGATCTCTGCGAAGAGCTCTGCACTCCTGCCTGGGCGATTGACTTCTGCGCGCTCTTGGAGAACCAGCAGTCTCAAGAACAGATGGACGCTGACGAGCACTGCCCTCGAAGCAAGAGGATGCGGGCATTGTGATGTCGCGCGAACCTAAACTAACCCGAAAACCAATAGATGCATAAATAATATTTATCAGCAAAGACTGGAGCCACCGTAGAGCATTGCATGTGTATTTTTCGTGATGTCAACACCTGTGAGAGCCAAGCTTGTCGTGCTCATTGGCAAAATAGCAAAAGGGGGAGGATAGATTTCTCCTGAACCAATTCCACATTTTCTAGACGACGAAGATCGCGGACGCTTTAGTAGAAAGTTGACACATGCGAGCACAGAGATCCTGAGGGCTTGATGGGCGATGCATGATATACAAAGGGGAACTCCACTTAAATAATATCTTCATTCACTTAAATAACAACAACGCAGCGGGCCATGGTGGTTGGTGTACAGAGCATGCAGCGCTCCCGACGTCACTTGGCAGTCTGCTCGTCGCGCTTCCAGTCCATTTCTGTGATGAGAGTAGAGGGCAGAAGCGCGACAGCCTGAGTCACTAGCTGGTTACTAGCACGAATTGTGGCGTACCCTTTTCGTTTGCTGACCGTCTTCAGAGGGAGGAGACGAAGGCTTCCGCTTCTCGCTCGTGCTCGTCACCACCACGCTCTCGACTAGCTCTGGGTCCTGCACGTCATGGCAGATGGCGAAGGCCGCGTCCTCTACAGACGTGGGACTGATGGAGCGCGACGGGTCGATCTTGGGCTCTTCGACACTGATGAAGCGCGGTTGCTGGTGCTTCGAATGACGCAGCTCGCGCAACCACCTGTAGCAGTCCACAAACTCACTGGCGTCCAAGTCTAGCACGTGGATCGCGTCCTTGATAATGGTGCTCGGACGCAGGCGAAGGGCGTTCCACACCACGTGTACGGCCGAGATGCCGATGCTCGAGTTCTTGAAGCGTAGAGATCCGTAGTCTGGTTGGTTTTCATAAAGAAAAAGCGTGTGAGCTCAATTTCAATGGTGATGGTTGGTAGGTGACATTGGAATGGAAAAGCAGACTGAAAATAAAACCCCACCTTCTATCACGTCCATAAGAAAGTGGAGGGCCTGGTCCTCCAGTTCCTGCTTGTCGGGTACGTCCAGCGTCTGGATGAAATCCCGGGCGAAGGTGAACGACGTCGGTGGTGCCAGGCGCCACCCGAGCACTTGGACTAGCTGCGACTCCACTCTGCGAATATCGTCGCGAGAAAACTTGCGCTGGGAGAGCAGGTCCATTTCATCCTAAGAACACAGAAAGATCCGATGTTAGAAATGAGAATACAAGGCTTTACACAGTCCATTCAATGAGAAAATATACATGGCACGCACCATGGAGATCGGCTGGGACTCGTGCATCTTGGACGCGACGTACATGCAGACCATCGAGAGCAGCTGTAGCATGATCTTGTCCACGGACGTGATCGACAGGTACTGGTCCATGAAGTGGATCGCACAGCCCACTGTGTCCTTCGCCAGCTCGAACGCCTTGCCGGTCTACATGAGTGAGCACGTCGAACGCAATAATTAGGATTTCAGCTGGACGACACGTGAACAAGGTACCATTGGACACTGCCAGGCGCAGGACGCACATACCTCAAACATCCAGTGGCAGATCTTGCGGCGCCAGGCGGCCTCCATGCCGTGGCGCTGGACGTCCGCGAGGTACTTGGCGTTGCGCTGCACACGGCCCTCGCGCGCCTCCTGCTGCAGCATCATGTCCAGCACCTCGGCCGCGTCCATCGTGGCGGCGGACGGCGCGCAGGACTCGTCGGCGAGCGGCGCCACACTGTCTTCGTTACAAAGGAGGTCGTTGAGGAGCACCATGTTGGACTTGTGCGGGAAAGATGGAACAGCGAAGAAGAAGAGGAGGGGGGACTTGGCGTCTTCCTGTAATGAATCATTCGAGCGGACGGACATCAGATAAGTATGCGCCGTCCATTTATAACTAACCCCCCACGCTCAAACATACGCGTGCATGCAGATGAACAAGCGCACAGGCGCATGTCCATAAAGCACGCAGATAAACGCTCCACTCACAGCAACGGGAGACGAGAAGTGAGGGTGTCCATGGCCGGCCGGCTGGCCAGCTGCGCTCACCCTCCGCGTCTCGAATGCATGGCTCTCTTTCTCGCGGGTACAGCCCATGGACCCGCCCGGGTGTGGAGACCGAAGCGCTAACCTAGTTCCTTGAGCTTCCATTGGATCCCAAACCACATTTGTTATAAATAGCATCCAATCCGATCTACGGTTGGCATTTTGGAGGCGTGCAATTGGCTGAAAAGGGTTCGCCCTTTCCCCTCATCCGGCCAGAACCGCGTGAAAAGCGAGCGACCCGCACGCGCGTGTTTTGCATGTTGGGCGGGCGGGCAGGCGGGCCGCTGGGTTTCGAGGTTTCCGGAAGTGAGCAAATCGCCTCATCCCTCGTTCCACATCTGTGCGCGCAAGAGCAACCCTGTTCTATCTGTCTGGCTGGCTGTCTGTCTGTGTGTCTTTGTGGTTGGGATTTGTATATGGACAGAGTTCTCTCTCTCTATGAAGCATAGGACACTGAAAGGGTACTAGTATTTGGATGCCAGCATGCCATGCCAATGCGCCATTTCAATGCACTACCTGCTGAGCAGTTGTGTTTGGATCAAGGTCTCCGCAAGAGCCGCAAAGCTCAGCTCACTTGACGAAGTTTTATTTTCGAACGCGTGGAGCCTACTGTAATGAAGACCGTATCGGGCACAACCAAACACTCTTTTGGTCTGTCTGGGGTTTGCTCTTAGAACAAAAGAGGGTGATGAGCGCGATGCAAATTGCTTGACGAGATGACCCATCACTTGGGTCGGGTCGGCCCGCAGCACGTTTGCTCCAGTCAACTGAGCCAAAGCCAAGAGCCCAAATGGCTACCAAACCCGCGGCCGCGATGGAAAAAAAAGTGATTTGGTCCCCTCGCCCCAGATCTTACTGACCAGTCCCGCGTGACGCAACCCCCTCATGAACGCCTCGTCAACCCGAGCCTTGGAAACTGACTGTGTAAATGTATCTGAAGCTCCATAGGACGCTTCATGCGACCTGCGTTTGTGTCAATGCTACCACAGACATGCCAGCGCTTTCTTAGATCTGACATCCATCTGCTCCATCTCTCTCTTTCTCTCCCTCTCTCTCACTTGACAACTTGGGAAGGAACGGTAGGATGGCTTGATCCTGACTGTGACCTCCCCTTTCTACGATGCACTGGATTTCACTCCTTCTGACTACATGAGAGCCCACATGGCATCCCAGTGTGTCTTCTGGCACCCTGTCACAGATGTGGGACGATCTATCTCCCAAGTTGAAATGCTTCAACAAGACAGCGACTGAGGGCCACACACAGCATTTTGAATCCCTTCCACAGCCGAAGCAAAAAGCTCCAACCTGAAAATACGGTGCAAGACACCAAACTGTAAAAAGCACACGCTGTCAGCAACAACAAAGACGACGACCAAAGGTACCACGAGCTGCGAGCCTACGTCGCCTTTCTCACGATGTCGAGTGGTGGGCCGCGCGCACCTTGCCAAGTTCCTGACGAACATGAATCACACGCGCGTATGCGGGTATTGCGACTTCGATATGATGGCATTTACATCTTCATATGCGTCAAGGATTGGACAGTAGCCTCTCGAACCCGAACGAGCAGTTCGATCTCAGACTAAAGCCATCGAACCACCTTAGATAATTCAGCTCGAGTCCTGCTCCACGACCCTAGTCGAGGATGGCAGACGAGTATGTGTGAACTACTTCGAGCTTGTGCAGACTTGACAGCCATGGCAATGATGTTGGTGGTGGGTTTGCCCTCACCGTCGCTTTGATGTTGATTTTAGGCCATACCGCCCATCGTACCTGTGTAGCCATCCAGTTTCATCCCTGGTCCGTGCAACATCTGGAGTCGATATACTATAGCGAGTGATGTAAGGAAAAAACTCCTCACTGGTGGACCGAGCAACGTTGAAATGCTTGGAACGATGACTCGCTGGTGGCTCTACATCGTCAGCAAAACTGCGCCGATTGTCTTCGCTAATGATGACGATTTTGGATTGCTACATAGGACCGATTCTCGACAGGGAACTGCCTGCTATCTGCAGAGAAATATGTATTAACACTGTAGTAATCCCCAGTCGTGCGTGATGCGGTTCCTCTTTACCTGTATCTGCTGAGAACTAGAAATGCGCTCGTAAATTTGCGCTGGAAAACCAACATCGCCGTGTGTGTCGCCCACTGCGCATTGAAAGTGGAGCAACCTGTAATGACAATGTATGTGGCGCTTTTCAGAACTCAGTCCACTAAGCAGCTACATTACTTTTCACATCTACAAAACAATATGAGAAGCAATTGCGCATCTGTCGTGGTCTTTGCCGCAGAGAAGGTGATAGAGTGTGTCAGCACGAACCGGATTGTAATCTCAACCAAGTCGTTTGTGATCTTGTAGATGCTCGTTATCTATAGTCACTAGGGTTGCTTTCGATCCGAGACGTCTCGTGGTGGATAGTTTATCGTCTCTCGCTGATTATTGTAGGATGAGATATGAAATTCCCCAACACTAAGACATGTAACATACCCCAACTTCTGTAAACACCAATAGAATACACAGAATAAATATTTGTTTTAATTTTATCCAATCAAATTTGCTCATTTTTCTTTCTAAACGCGTTCCCAATTATTTTGGAAATACTGGCAAATTATTTAATAATTCTGCATACAAACCCTACGACACTGTAGGACTTATTCAATAATTTGCCAGCATTCCCAACATCGGTCTTTGGGTGATTCAACAGCTGTGATTGGCTGGCTCGTGTTGTTTCAGTCAGTGACAACGCACGAACCGCCACTTTGGAAGATGCAGCGGACTGCAAGAGACCTCGATGTGCCGCTTGGCACAACAGGCCAAGAATCTACCGCAATGAGGTGCTTTGATGAGTTTCTTGATCTTGAAGGCATAGAAGAAAGCTTATTGGGAGAGATCAACAAGGTCCTTCCATCTGGGGGGCTTGCTCTTAGAACTTCTATTCATTGCTTACAGCGTTTTCTATCTTCCTGTAAACCAAAACGAGTGCTCACGCAAGTCCACTCGCAAAAGCAACTGTGGTGGGTTACAAGGCTCAAGTTGTGAACCTCTTGCGAGAGCGATACCCGATGGATATGATTGACAGCGAGAAACTCTCAAAAATACGAGAGAAAATAGCAAGCGCGAACGTGGAGGGCAACTTGCTTGCCAACGTGCAAACCAAGGATGCTCCAGGATGTAAGTTAGAAGACTTGTAAGCGCAGGTGCAAGACATTGTAGCTGAGAAGGTTGAATCAAGCTTTAAGAGTTTGCATGATGCTGTAATACTAACGCTAATGTGGCACATGTTTGGACGCGCTATTAACACATGCTTCGCCCAGAAAAGCCAGCTATCAATCACAACGTCTGGGGAGCTGTTCCTTCACGTTGCGCACGTCAAGGCATCGGACTGAGCAGCTACTCACTTCATCGTGACGCTGCTGCGTACGTGAACGGATCTCCAAAATTCACCTCTAGTGGACCTCCACACGTGGTGCTTGGTTGCTCAACTCGCTGACCAAGACGTTCGCCTACGTTGGCACTACCACGCGCGAAGACTGAAGCGTCGGCAAGGTGCTCGCCGGCTTCAAGAACCCAGATTTCTTATGTGCTGCACCGAGCATTTGCGTACTGAGGTACCGCCAGTCTGATCTCGAGTTTACGCAGCTTGCTGCTCTTCGATGCCAGCTCTTCAAGAACGTCATCGGGTTCAGTAATGCTCTGCTCGATGTCGCTCCTGGCGCGATCGCGTCGTTGGTAATCCACCTGGAAAAGGTTGTCGCCGCTGTAGACATGGTGTAACGGGGTACACACATTGGGTTACACCGCAGTAACCCAACTCCTTGCCGAACACATTTCGCGCAATTGCT
>JALBZZ010000576.1:0-20058 GCA_038051095.1 Globisporangium irregulare
CGCAGTAGAAGCCCAGGTTCAGCTCGTTCACGGACTTCATGTAGCCGAAGCGGATATCTGACTTGGGGTGATAATAAATGACGACAAATAGCACCTTCGAAACAGATACCGAATTGTGCAAACTTCCTCGAGTCCATTTTTTTCCATTTTGATGCACGGTGTCGAAAGCCAACCTATTTCGTATTCCCCAGTTGGTGCTCGTTGTAGAAGCTACATACTTGTCAAGCCGCCTCCATCAAACGCCAAAAAAGCGTTACATGTGAAGCGGCGAATCAACCAGCAAGAGGTCGCTCTGCTCCAAACTCAAAGTTTTAGTTCGTCAGTTAGTTTGGCTGATGTGATCCCTGTCTCACACTCGCGAGACCTCTCGGGTCCTTCTCAACTGGCGGATGTCTCCCCTCCCCGCCGAGTACTCAGCGCACACACTGGCCTCTCATTATTGAAAAACGTACCGAATCGATCGACTGAGTGAGCAACACCAACGATGATGAACAAGGCACGACTGCTCTCGACCGTCGCGGAGGCGCGCGTGGGGCTCTCGCAGCTCGCGGAGAACCAGTTCGAGAAGATCCGCCGCGCGATTGGTAACGCGCGCGTCGTGCTCATTGGCGAAGAGACCCACGGCACGCAGGAGTTCTACGCGCTGCGCGCAGAGATTACCAAGGCGCTGATCGAGCGCGAGGACTTCTCGCTCGTGCTCTGCGAGTCGGACTTCCCCACGTTCTACAAGCTGCACCAGTATGTCGGCGGCACGCAGTCGGCCACGCAGATGCTCTCGAACTCGCCCTCGGACACCTACTCGGCCTCGAAGCCGGTGACGTCGCCACCACGAATGCCATCCATGGAGACCTCGGAGGTGTCGTCTCACCCTGTGACAATGGCAGCTGCAGACATGCCGAATATGTCGACTGAAGAGGTCATGGAGGTGCTCAAAGCCCGGTTCCCCGTGTGGATGTGGCGCAACGAAGTCGTGCGCGACTTTGTGCAGTGGCTCAAGGCTGAGAACCTGCGTCGTGAGATCGCGACGACCACACCCTACTACTCGACGCTTCCCGTCGCGCTCTTTGGCCTCGACATCTACAGCATGTTCACGTCCACGGACCAGGTGATCTCGTACCTGGATGCCGTCGATCCGGAGATGGCCGACCGTGCGCGGAAGCGCTACGGTGTGCTGCAGAAGTTCCGTCCCGATGAAGCAGAGTACTGTCGCGCGCTGCTCCGCGGCAAGATCCAGCCGCAGAACAACAAGATCAAGCTCATGCTGGACGAGCTCAATGGCAAGGCGGGCGAGTACAAATCGCTCTTTGGTGACGGCGACGAGTACTTCAGTGCCTACGAGAACGCGCGCATCGTGTTGGCGGCAGAGGAGTACTATCGCCAGAGCTACTTTGGTAGCTCACTCACGTGGAACATTCGCGACCACGCGATGGTGGACATGATCATGAACGCGCTCGATTTCCACGATGAGAAGCTTGCCGCGCTGCACAGGGACAACGCGGAGAGCGGGAACGCTGAAGAAGGGTCGCGAGCGCCACCGCAGCGAGCGCGAGCAGTGGTGTGGGCTCACAACTCCCATGTTGGCGACGCGGAAGCCACCGAGCAGTACGAGCGCTGGGGCCAAGTGAACGTCGGCCACCTGGTGCGCCAAGTGCTCGGCAAGGAGGACTGTTTCTTGATAGGGTTGTCGACGAACACCGGGACTGTGCGCGCTGCTCGACGCTGGAACGGACGGGATCACGTCATGGAGCTCAACCCTGCGTTAGAGGGAAGCACGGAGGCGATCCTGCACGAGGCGAGCAAAGCCGCGCCAGAGATGAGCGAGTTTGGGCTCTTTTTCCGTAGGAACTTGATCGATGAGGTGACGCCCGGGGTGCTCTCGCCTGCGGAGGAAGTTGCGCGAGCGGAGCTAGAGAAGAAGCGGCTCGAGCGCTTTGTGGGCGTGCAGTACGTCAAGCAGAGTGAGCGCCAGTCGCACTACTCGATGTGCTCGCTGAGCAACCAGTTCGACCTGCTGATTCACTTGGACGAGACGTCGGCGCTGCGTCCGCTCCCGGAGCTCACAGAGCCCCATGTGCCACCACCGCCGTCTGCGAGTCTCCGCCCTGGGACCGTGGACTACACCAAGTGGGACAAGTTCTGCGCGGACCAAGACGAAGAGGGCGATGATGAGCCCGAGCCAGCGAAGTGAGCGGAGAACAAGAAGAAGAGGGGAGGCTCTGTGTGTATGGATGGATGAATTGTATCGATTGAAGGCGAAACAAATGTATTGTGCCAGAGTAAACTGAAATAACGCTTTGAGGGTATGGTTCGTTTGGCTCATTATTGGCCACGGTATACTAAACTAAACTACATCATCGTTTTGCAAAACTAGGAGCCCTGGTTTGCAATAGAGCTCGACGTTTTTTTGCTCAAGAAACTCAATCGCTGCACGGATAACATTATACGGAATTCAATGTATACTTTTTCTTTCGTGTACGAATAATTTCCTGCTGTGGATCTCTATTTCAATTTGCACACTCTCTCGTTCTGCATCCCAGTAGTTGGGACGCCCTTTCTGATTATCCTGGAAGTTCTTGCGAACTGCTTGTGGTCGTTGTGTGCTACACTCGGTTTCAAAAGAGTTGGACAGTGAAGGGTATCTGGTATATCGTTGGCCAACTCACAAGAGAGTTGGCCAATAAAATTCAGCGGCCAAGAAATGATTCAAGACAAAATATAAGCAGACGAGCACTCGAATGGATCTGTGATCTCAGCATAGGGCACACAGCATTGCGCCGTCAACACCAACAAACTGACTGACCTGATGAACTGTTTCACAGTCAATCAGGATGAACTGTTTCACAGTCAATCAGGATGAACGCAACCCGGGCACATACATTTGGGTTATTCTCGCTGACAATCCAAGTTCTCTCGGAACTGTAGAACGATAGCAAGCGAGCACTGTCCTGGATAGTAATCATTTTAAATGTCCGGGGGGTCCTGCAGCCCAGAGATGCAAGCCATAATGACAGAACGGAGGAGAATGGGAGCCCAGTGAATCCCTCGCACGCCAGTCCAACTACCAAACTGTTGGACGAACAATGCGTTGAAGTTCCTCGGCGTTATGCTAACGCTACGCTATCTTTCGTTGTCAAGTAGCTTAGGTCTTGCTACCTAGTATTTGGGATCCCATACAGGATCGCCTACATCTTGGCGCCTTGTTCGGGCTTGAGATTTGTTCCACCTATCTGCTACTGTGACAGGACAAAAATGCTCAATTTTGTGATCTCATAATTCGGAAGGCAATTGATGAAGAAATCACTTTTCTCGATACTGTTCTATACTTTTCAAGGGCAAAATCTCAAAATGTAGGGTCTATTTCGGATGTGTAGCATATAGTACGGTATAGATTGCATACAGTACTCTACGCTTCCTGGTGAACATTTGACGAATTTCCGTCGTCACGAGAAATCGTTTGGCTTCTTTTGGCCGTCAGAAGACGCCAAATAGTTCTCAGCCCCACACGGTAAATCTCATTTCAGTCTTCAAAGTGAAGTAGAACCTCTCGTGGAGCACCTCCTCGATTGCGTTATCATAGGGTAAGTACAGCCGTGCCAAGCGCCACAAGCTGCGAATTTACTGGGTTAAATCTGGACAAAGCTAGTGATCGTTCTCGCTTCTCACTTTGGGTCCTTGTGCTCGAGTGGAGAATCTGCCGCGACTTCAAAGGTTCTCACGAAAGAGAAAAAAACACTTCGTCACGGCGATTTGGTTTGATGGACAAGTTGAAACATGCGGGGGTCGTGACGCCAAACCATTGAGGAAGAGATGGAGTCTGCCGACTGTCTCACATGAGGAAGCTGAAACTGTATAACCACAAGCAAAAAGCAAGCCTGTCAGCCCACACTGATGATGCCTTAGGTGATGTAAACGCTGTCATGTGGCGTTGTGTACAGTAGAAGTCGTGTGCGGCTTGCCTACTGGTTTATGGCTCCGAAACCCGAGCTTTCGCTGATGAGAGGTGTTGGGCTAACAGGGATTGAGTTCCTTTGACTGGACGAAGTCTGGATGTGTTGTGCATCGATGTCTCTATGACATTTTTTAATTGTGCTAAATAATGTGCTGTATAAACGTGAAGGCAATACTATATCATTTTTAAAAAATCACAATTATCGAGTTTGGCAACGAGCACAAAGATGATAATTGGTCGGAATAGTGACGTACATAGACAAAATAATATGCAACACAACACCCGTATGTGATGTGTATTCACAAAGGTATACCTTGAGATCTTGAGGGCCATACCTTCCTGTCATGAATCTTTAATGAAAGATAAACAGTTGTGGCCTTGAACCGTGTGGGCAACGCAGAAATCCGAGCTTCGCGTGCTGGGGTCGGTGTTTTCATTGGTTCAAATGTCTCGAACTCCTAAATATTTCTTGGGAAATCCAGGGACGCTCCCGTGCTGCTCGAAATGACAGGAATGGTTGGACTCTACTACTTTACAAAAACATGCGTAGAGATGATGTCTGGAAATACCTAGCCGGTGCCAAAGCCCTTCGCTGATCCCACAAGAAGTGATGCCCTTTCTGAACCTTGGAACTTCTTTATGCTGCACATTGTCTCCTCACTCTGGCGAGGGAGCTGGTCTCGAGGGTACTTGTACCAGATAACGCAAGTAGATAAACCAGATCTGCACCTCGAGAACGGCACTCGAAATATCAGGTGAGTTATAAACTTAATTTTTTTGCTGTGATCACAGCATAGGGAACGCGCACGTAGGACTGCACCAACATCGTTAGCAGATACTGGCTGCATCGGGATACACGCAGCTTGGATCCGCATTATGATACCTCAGCGCTAGGGTTGTTCTCATGAGAAGCTGTCGAGGGTTTCAAGGTTCTCTCGAAAGAAAAACACTTCTCAGGTGTGATAAGCAAGCAACCTTTTGGGTACTGTGGCAGCCCTGTAACCCAAGCCATCACAAAAGAGACGGGGATGACGTCTGCTGAACGCCTCGCAGGAGGGAACAGGATTTGCTGCCGCCACAGCAAGATGCAGATCAGTCCAACCTACCGTATTGCTGGTGTTGGAGGTTGTTGGCACTTGCTGGGCAGAAGGTTCCTGTTTCCTTTTTGGTAGGGCTCAAATATTACGTTGCAGCGTGATTTAGGTCTCTCTTTAAATCCCTCCCCCAGGCGTTTGTGAGACCTGAAACATCTGTGGCAGCTCAAAGCCGTCTCGTGTTTAGTTCACGCCATTTCAGCTTTCAAATTTGTTTCGCGTAGTACCCAAGAGATGTTCTTATTGTGTGTTATCAGTAGTATAATTGTTTTTTGGCAACAGTCATTCACTTAATTTCTGATCTTCGCAGTATCACAAATTACTGCGTAGTAGTAATTATACACTCAGTACCTTAAGTGTCGAAATATACCCACCATCTTTGGAGTACTGCATGAAGGCAAGACCATGCATCGTAGAATATTTCGGATTTGTAGCATCTCTTTTTGAGACCAAATCTGTTGGGCATAGGGATCCCCAAAGTTGGATTTGTGCTGGCATTGCGGTAACAGACCAAGAACTTTATTTACTACATACTGTGTCGTCCTCTCTTTGTATAGCGTCGGTTGCGCACTTTGTAGGTCCTTCTTCAAGGTAGCAGTGCCTGCCTGAACCGTAGGCATTGTCGTAATCTCCATGCAATCAAGTTGCCGCAGTCGAGGCAAACGAAGCCAGTATAGTCGATTTGTACGCGCTGTCTTGATAATTCGGTATACACAGTCAAAAGAGACCAATACGGTTTCGCGTTCACCCACAAAGTGGGTCTCATTTTCTGACTTCAACGTGAAGCAGGACCTCTTCGTTGCGTTATCGATGGGTACAGTACACGTAATGTTGCGCCGTCCTCCTCGAGTGCTACTGGTTGCGTCTGGTGAGCTAGCGCGTTTCGGATCCATACTTTGTCAACCCAGAGCTAGGGTTGTTTGCGTTGAATACTGTAGCTATCGCGAGTTGTCCCAAGCTTTCACGTAAGAAAAAGTACTCTGGCTTGGACGGATTGACAAACACGTCATCTGCTGAAACGCCGCGGAGGTCCGAACTCAATCCAATGCGGAAGAGATGGGGTCTGATGAGTGTCTCGCACGGGGATACTGGAAGTAAAATCAAATCTGTCAAAACGTATTGAAGATACCGTACGGTGATGTGAATGCAGTCACGTGGCGCGGTGTACAGCAGATCTAGTTTGCTTTCCTGCCTCTGGCTTGCGGCTCCTCTGATTGCCGGTGATACCCGAATCGTTCCAGCGCCAGTACCAAATCCGGGCTGTAAATTTGTTTCGTGCACCTAGCATAGCGAAAAAGGCTGTAGTTTGCTAACCTATTGACAAGGTTTGCGATAACTCAGCGACTCAAACCCATGCTCCAACGTACTTTTTTGCGAAGTCTTTTCGATATCAGACAGTGTGAACTTCTCTTGAATGGTACGTAGCGATTATTACCCAAGATGTATAGTGCTTTCTTGAAGATTTAACCCCGAAAAAAACTCTGTTTTTCTGGTCAAAAGTAGAGTTTTGCATCCAGGTTCTGACCAGTTTGCTGTCAAAGATAAGCTGTGAGAAAAACTGAAATACGTAGCAATGAAGTTTAATAATGCTGAATTGCATTGGTTAACGCGTCAGCATGAAGGTCAGTAGCTGCTTCTAAACCACTCGTAATGTACCGTAGTACCTGCATGCTCCAAATGCGCAGCTCCAGCTGCGTTCATCGTAGCATGACGTGTGTTGCGTCCTGGTCTGGCACGTGTGGGTGTTTGTTCTTGGTGTATCCTCTCAGCCACTAACCCTCCGGAGGGCAGCTGGAGGGGTGTTGACGTCACGCGCTACTATAAAGTCCAAGGAAAGCGGCATGACCTTTCTGACTGAGATTCTCGTTGCGTGGCTTCTCATTCAAAAGAGGTGAGAACTCTTAGCATTCTGTGTCAACAGACTGAGGTGCTGGGTTGAACTAGAATGGATGTAACTCGGAGCCCTTCATGAACAAGCCAAGCATGGGTGCCGTTCTCGCTGAGAGTAGACCATTAAAATTTTAAAATCGCACCACAACGTTCACAAAGTAGCTGGACTGTTTACCCATTTTGGCCCAATCAATCGTGCAGAAAGAGCATTTCGGAAAACTAGCACCTGTTTATATTTGCAACCGTAATTTAAGTGCACATATCAAGTGAACATTAGTTAATTCACAGATTAATTGCCTATAAGTTTATAGTATTGATACAACCACTCTACCTCAAATATGAATGCTCTCACTAAAAAAAAATGATAGTGGCGGTTGCTTCTCGTCGAAGTGAATGATGAATGTAAGACAAGCAAGCAAGAGCAAGCTGACTGGCCAAATGTGATCAAATAAAACTGAAGCTGAATGCTATGTAATTTACACTATAAAAATTATTCACTAAAAACATATATATGGATCTCTCATTCGGTTTACACGGTTTAAACCTGACAAAAAGGCCACTCTTTCTTGCCTGTGTATCCTCGAACTTTTTAAAAATCTTAAATGGTTTTATCAAAGATTTATAAAGTACAGTCGGTTGATTGATAGCACCACATGCACGGATGGATGGAGAACTAGTTCAACTGTGGTACCTCCGCTGAGATCACAGTGTTGATGGTGCGGAGCAATATGTGCCCTATGTTGTCATAGGGCACATGCAGCACTGCGTCGTCTCCATCAGCAGTTACTGGCTGGCCAGGGATGGATGCAACCCGGGTGCGCACCTGAGCTCTTTTTACTGAGAAGTTGTCGTGAGTCTCCGAGGTTCTACCGAAAGAAATAGAATCTGTGTCGATGGATTGCTCCGCAAGCAGCCTTTAGAAGCGACGGGAGGTCCTGCAACCCAAGTCGCCGTGAGAGAAAACAAGCAGGAGAAGGAAGCCTTGCGTTTGTGCCGTTACGATGGAGCTGAAGATCTGCTGCTGTTGCGAGAGAACTTTGGACCGGTTCAACAACCCTAGTGTTTTGCATTGGGGCTGTGCTTTCTAAATATGTTCAAAACATTGTGTATGTACTTGGTAGTACTACTGAAGATTTTATTGTGTAATACGAACGCTACTTTACGTTATATCATGGTCCGCGACCACCCAGGATTTGCCCCATTTAAGGTTTTGAATTGTGTTCCCTGCACCTTCTACCCGATAAAAAGTTGCTCTCGGTTGCTGAGAAAATACTGGCAAGGGTTGCGATTGAATTGAGCTTCAATATCAGGGGTCATTTCATGAGAAGACTTTTGATGCCATGTTGTTGTGCGGATTTCAGGCCATTGTTGTGTGATCACCTATTTCAGATCCTAGTAAGTTTTACTATTTTACTCATCAAATACTTTACTAGAGGAAGCTGGTGATGAGGTGACATTGTAGCAAATTGGCAAGGTCTAAATATCGTAGTGAAATATGTACACAATCCAAAAACCAGGATAGAGTCACCACCTCTGCTGAAGACGGTGCGCAGTACTATAGCACATTCCATACCATATGAATCTGCACACGTTTCTTAACTAGAAAAGCTCCGAAGAACAACGCATTATTGTGGCATTGAGCTCATAATCGACGACGTATTTAATGCAAGCAAAAGGTTTCTGATCTGATGGGGCCACCAGAACTGTACGCAACGTCGACAGATCTCATCAGATGAATAAGTATGCGATCGCCTCAACTTCGCTTTAAGACGAACGCATTCATACATCTATATAAAGTTTCCGTAAGCTTATCTGCATACAGTCCGTTGATAAATTATAGACGCACCCCCTCCGCCTCTGGTCTCGTATGGAAGCTGTGCGATTTCGCAAGTGGTGTTAAAGTATGATATCATGGGAACTAAAAGAAGGCATTTACCGCCTTTTTTGTTGGAAAATTCAATCTCAGCTTTTTGAAATTTCAAAAAACAAATGTTTATTTGTTGACAAATTATAGACGCACGGTGTAATATTTGTAATGAATGAAAACAATAAGACCGTTTTGGTAATAAATGGGTATATTCTGTTAATAAACGAGTGTAGATCGATTCCACATGCTTTTGTTGTCATTCGAGAAGTTGCACGATGCCGAGGGGTAAGCTGCTGGGCCGCGAGGAGATTGGGCAAGTGAAGGCGTACAACCGCGAAGAGAGAAGCAACCGCTGGATCGCAAAGCAGCTTGGGAGAAGCGAGAAGGCCGTACGTACGTGTTTAAGCAGTCAGCGTGCCCAGCTAGTGAAGAAGAAGGTCGGGCGATATGCCGTTCTGAAGAAGATTAACGTGCGCCGCGCGTTTCGTCTCACCGTACACAACGGTTTGTCTTCCAGAGCCATCGCTTGCTTGCTGCCCAAGAAGCCCCACTACACCACCGTCATCAAGGCTCTTCACAGCGCTCGCAACACCAAGTACGTCAAGCGCACACCACAGCCAACCATGGAGCCGCACCACAAGAAGAAGCGCCGCCAGCACGCAGTCCACCACCTCAACCGCAGCGACCTGTGGCGATCTGTCCTGTTCTCAGATGCAAAGAAATTCAATCTGGACAGGCCAGACAGTTACAGATACTACTGGCACGACTTGCGGACGGGCCCTCAAATCCACTCGAGGCGCGTGAGCGGGGGCAGCAGCCTCATGGTGTGGGCTGCGATCTCGTACTACGGCAAGAGCAATACCGTCTTTCTGGAGGAAAGACAGAGCGCTGCAAAGTACATCGAGAGGTTGCAGCAGACGACGCTTTCTTTTATGGAGAACCTCCTCCGAGAGAGACACTTGGACGGGGTCGTTATCCAACAAGACAACGCGTCCATTCACACTGCTGGTGCCGCTAAGCGCTTCCTGGAGGAGCAGAGTGTCGATGTGATCGAGTGGCCCACTAAGAGCCCAAATTTGAATCTCATTAAGAATATCTGGGGTGTTCTCGCTCGAAAAGTGTACTCCAACCGCCAATTTCTCTCGAAGGCGTCTTTAAAGGACACAATCGTGCGAGCATGGGCCTAAATCGACGTCGGCTACCTTCGAACGCTCTTTGACTCGATGCCGACACGTTTGGTTCAAGTCATGATCAAGAATGGCGCTCCCAGTGACTATTAAGTCACCCTGTCTAAAGTGCGTCTATAATTTGTCAACAAATAAACATTTGTTTTTTGAAATTTCAAAAAGCTGAGATTGAATTTTCCAACAAAAAAGGCGGTAAATGCCTTCTTTTAGTTCCCATGATATCATACTTTAACACCACTTGCGAAATCGCACAGCTTCCATACGAGACCAGAGGCGGAGGGGGTGCGTCTATAATTTATCAACGGACTGTACACTTGCCTTGTGACGCGTATTTTTTATGTGTAGCTATTAATATTTGTGCAGTAAAAAATACCTTTTCAAACAGCTTGAAAATGATTTTTCGAGTCGAAAGTAAAAACAAAAATCATGGTTCTCTAATGCGCTGTACACGGTCAAAAGACTCCCTCCCACATCACCAAGATGTTCTGTCCTTTCTGTCTTCGTTTTCCTTGAAGGCCTCATCCTCTTTTGTGTCTCCTCAATCTTTAGAGGTCTGCATTTGATTGGTTTTGGCAGAATGAAGGAGATCTGTAGCTAAATGATAATGACACAAGACCTACTGAGGTGAGCAGAAAGAAATCCAAGGTGGTCAATCACAATCACAGGTTACCGTTAGAACGTTTTAGGTAGGTTGATTCCAAGCATAGGGAAAGTACCGTCCAATAGTACACTGCCGCCTCGCAATCAGACTGATATGGAAATCAGAGGCGCGACGACGACGCTGGACTCTCCCGCTTCGCTCAATCAATTGATTAGGTTGCTCCTTCTTCGAGCGGAGAATCTGCCACGACCCTTCTCTCTCGAGAGAAAGAAAGAAGAACACGTGTGGACGGATAGGTGGATGGATCGGACAGCTTGAATCAGTTGACCAGCGAAGCAATCATTTTTTACAACAACCAGCCATAGGAGGTCTGACTCGAGCTCTCGGGCCAGTGGCCCAAGAAGAGCTAATGTGTCACGAAAGAGGGAAAAGGAAATAGGACCTTGCGAATGTCTCGCAGCGGAAGGAGGGAAGGGAATCGGGATCAACGACCGTGGAAAAGCAATCACACGATCCACTCACTCGTGTCGCCTCGTCGCCTCGTCTCCTACGTGCTTCTTTGCATCCTTGCGTCCGGGATCCTTCCCTCTCAGGGTGACGATACCCGTCACCTGACCGACTACGGATCATTGGCACGGGCGCATCGCCTCGGACCCACTCTGCGGCTCTGTGAAGTGAGACCTCACTCGCTCTCACTACAGCCGCAAACGAAAACCAAGAGCTCATTCCACAATTCGCGCCGTCAAGAGCACATCGAATCCAGCCTTTCCCATCCTCACTTCCCGCCACTCTTCCTTTAACCGAAGCCATCTGTGCGATATGGTATTCTCTCTTCTCGAATCGCTCTGGGTGAACCCGCCGTCGCAAACGCGTGAGCTGCCGCCCAGGTGCCGCGGCGACAACTACGTCGAGCCGAGCCGCTACTACACGGAGCTCAAGGAGCGCTTCCCGGACATGACGGACACGGAGATCCTCAACGCGAACAACAAGAAGGTGCTCTCGCCCTCGGCGAACGGCGCCGTCAAAGCGGACGTGATCGTGGTCGGCGGCGGTATCCTCGGGCTCGCGTACGCGATCCAGCTCAAGACCATCGCGCCGTTCAAGGAGATCGTGGTGCTCGAGAAGAGCAAGGCACCCAAGTACAAGGTCGGCGAGTCCACGCTCTCGAGCTTCAGTCGCTGGATGAACACGTATGTGCTCGACTCGGTGCACCTGCTGCGTCTGTTTGGCGCCAAAGAGGGGTTGAGCTTCTACTGCGTTGAAGAGACAGGCGAGCGCGTGAGCTCCGTGGACATCGGCAAGCTGGACGTCTCGTACCAGCTGGACCGCCGCGTGTCCGATCTCTTCCTTACGCTCTGGGCTCAGCGCCTGGGCATCCACGTGTACCACGGTGTGTCGCTCATCGACGTCGTCACGCCCGACCACCGCGCCAAGATGGCCGCCGATATGAACGACCCAGCGGCCGACATGACCCCCCCCAAAGAAGAAACTACGACTGCCTCGAAGGACCCGTTCAAGAAGTTCGAAAGCTCGGTCACCTGGAAGGGTGACGGAATCTCCGGCAAGCTTACGGCGCCAATTGTCTGCGATGCGTCGGGCTTTGGCCGCAAGGTCACGGGCGACTTTGGTCCGCGTGAGCACTTTGAAGGCTGGAACCACAACTCGTACTGGGCGTACTTCAAGGACAAGGACGTGCCGGGTCCGATCCACGAAGGGCTGTACGAGTGGGAGCGACCAACGACGCGCCACATCTGCTTCCCGGAAGGCTGGGGCTGGTTTATCCGCCTCATCTCGTGGCATGAGGCGCCGCTGGTGAACCTCATGGACATGCTCCTGTACGTGATTGAGCTGGGCGTCAAGCACACGCCCGCCGAGGAGCTGCCATCCACGAAGGAGCTCTCGGGTCTCTTTGGCTGCCCGTACGAATTCATCACTTCGATCGGCTGGGCCGTGAGAGACGACGCACCGGTGCACCTGGAGCCGGGCCAGCTACAGACTGGCGAGAACATGTTCCTCTACTACCAAAAGAAGTACCCGGTGCTGGACCAGGTGATGCGCAACCGCTACACACTTCTGGAGAAGTACTACGAGAACCGCACGTACTTCACGCTGAAGCAAATGAGCTTCAAGAGCCCCGTGGTGGCCGGTCGCGGCTGGATGGCGGTCGGCAACTCGGTCGGGTTCACCAACCCGCTCTTCTCGCCGGGCATCAACGCCGGTCTCGGCACGTCCATGGGGGCCGCCGAGCTCTCGGAGGAGCTGCACCGCCTGATCAAGTGGGAATGTCCGACGAAAGTGGATACGCTGGTGGCCGAGCGCACGCGACAGTACGAGACCTATGTGCAGGACTTCATGCTCCCGCGCCTGCAGCTCTTCAACCGCTTCAACTATTGCAGCTTCCGGGACCCGCGCCTGTACGTGGAGTGCATCAAGATCATCCTGTCGTACGGTGTGGGCGAGTTTGGCATCACGGACGCGTACCTGTACCAGTACCACGCGACCGCGAACGACAAGTACTGGGTCGTGGGCTCGGGGAGCAACGACTTTGTCACGGTCGCCGAGGACGTGCTCAAGTACATCGACGGCCCCGCCGAGGTCAAGATGACCGAGGAGCAGGTGCAGACTGCGCTCAAGGTTATGCAGGCGTGGGTGCGCAAGGGTGTGGCCAAGTGCCCGATGTTCAAATGGTCTGTGTACAGTCGCCACACGGACGACTTCCTCATCGAGGTGCCGGGCAAGACCACAAAAGTAGCCGGCGGTATCTTCAACTTCACGCAATGCGATAGCTGTCGCAACTGGAGTCACTCGGAGCTCAACAAGTGCGCGGTATGCGGCGTCAGAGCCCTCGCGTCCGCATAAAAGCGCGCAAGGTTCACTCTCTCTCTCAACTGTACCAGACACCGCTCAGTGATGGCGTTCATGTAAATAGTACGTGCTGCATCATGGTTGTATATATAACTGAATGGTACCAGCTCTGGCTTTGCATCCGCAAAGCAGCTCGTGGCATTTCCTTCTTAGAATTTCTTTGCGCCGTGACGGGCACGCAGAGGGATCTTGGAGCGATCCTCTTCAAGCTTCCTATTTCTCGTAGGTGAGACCAAGCGGATTCGTAACGGTACTGTACCTCCATCATCATCATATCGACCTGGGCTCGTTGCACTGCCGCGAACAGCCAGGAGCTCACTGCCGATGAGCTCAGTGAGTGGCACTCGGCTGGGGGTGCGTGCGTCTATCCTGTTTTGTGTCCGTCCCGTCTTCCTGTGGGTTGACAGGCGAAGAGCTCAAGGAACGAAAGAGAATTCAGATGGATCCCCACTCAACTGCAACGTGTGCGAGCGTCTCGTCGTGAGCCCTCTTTGTGGCGGACAACATAGATGACGTTTCTCACTTTAGTTTTGGGTTGGCAAGCATTTCAAAAAGGACGCGCTCGAAAGTTATCGCTGCTGTTGTTGTGACGAAGCGCAAGAAAACAAGTTTGAATATACGTATATAAAACGCGATATTCAGGCTTCTAAAAGAATATATAGACAACTGGATAGTCAGCGAGGATATGTATTGCGGTGCCACTGAGCGAAACCAAGAGCTGCGGTGGGCGGCTCGATCGGAGTTTACTAAGCAAGCACGGATCAGAATCATGGAGAAATATCCTGGCACGACGATACAAACTCCAACTCGGAGATTCAAAAGAAGCTGAAAGCTGAGGCGCAAACAATGCTGGGTCTCCCTAAACTCGCCACTAATCACTGATATAGGTGATTGACATAAAACCTCCGCTGGGATGCTCACAGTCAAAAAAATGTACGGTATTTGTTGTGTGGATAAAGTGCCTCCTCTCACTCTATTTTTGAGATGGTTTGATCCACGAACGTTTTTGTTTGACACCAAACCAATCACTTTCATTTTCGTAACATATCACAAAAAATATCGCTCAAAAGCGAGTTATGCTTGGCTCTTCTTGTTGTTTGTTGTTTGTTGCCTCCATACAAAAACAGAGTCATGCTGCTGAGTGTGTCTGGTAAACGGACGGTGAGCCCGAAATGCTGATGCTTGTGGAGGAACTCAATGTCGCATTTTGTGTATTTTCTGGTTGGTGTTGTCTACTGCAGAGGCTCAAACAGGACATCCACGTGCAGAAAACGACCGCAATTAAAGAGCGCCTTTAAGTCGGAAAGAAAGCGCGAATTTCTTCTTCTCGCGCTTTAGGTGGGTTCATTAACGCAAGAGAGAAGCACGTGGAGTGAACCCTCGGCTGGCAGCCCACGTCAGTCTTTAGCGATATCTTGGACTGGAGACCTTCCCACTTCAACCCTGGGCAGGTTAGTGCCTGGCCTGGTGGTGGTGGTGCGCGAAAGGGTCACGTCACTGGTCATCATCGCACTGGCGTTCGAATGCAATACTGTATTGTCATCTATAGTAGCTCATGGTGGGTATATAGTTTGCCGAATGTCGTTTGACTTTTTTATACCCATCTAATAGGGAAAATACAGCCGACCCAACCCAAATAAGCAGTTCCCACGATAGGAAGACCTGGCTAGGCCGAAATGTGGTGGTGAGCAGGTCACTGAATGGAGCTGCAGGGACGACAAGAGTTCACTGTTTGTTGGAGCAGGAAAGTGAAAACTGTGAGTGTGGAGGAAGGAGGAGAGGCCTTGGAGGACGAATTCCTCGCAGAGGAGGAGGCGGTTGAAGGCGTTGAGAGGTCTTAGGCTGTGTTCGTGTAGAAGACTTTCTTCTTCATGTAGAAGATCCTTTTTAACGATAAACCACTCTGATCAATGTCGTTCGGTGAGCCGCAGGTAGACAAAAGTCAAGTCAAATGCAGATTTTGGCTCACCGAACGACGTTGTTCAACTGGAGCGCAACCCACCTGTTTGAGCAACGTCGTTCGGTGAGCCAAAATCTGCATTTGACTTGACTTTTGTCTACCTGCGGCTCACCGAACGACATTGATCAGAGCGGTTTATCGTTGGAACTTATAGAAAAATAAATAGTGAAGGAATCGAAGTCGATTGTACCTTCTTTGTATGTACTGTTTGGTTACATTTTTATAAAATCAAAATTCTGTCAAAATTCTGAAATAGAAATTCTGGAATTGTCAACAACACACAGTAAGAGCTGACCTCCAGGAAGGAAAATATATCGAAGAAATGACGATCCATTTTGCAAGTTTTGGCCATTCCCTTTCGAAAGCGATCGATTTTATCCGTTCTTCTGCCTCATATTTGTCAGAGTATAATTGATGGAAAGTGCAACTCAACAATCTGAATTCCACGACGGGGAGTCTACAGTTCGAACTCGAAAAGCATTAGACCTTGACAATGTATTCTTCAATCAACACAAAGTCCGCGTTGCGCCATTTTATCAATTTGCTGTGGAAATTTGCAAGCTGGTGACTTGCTTTCAAGACGTCGACCAAACGATGGCGTTCATCACCACATTAGCATCAACTTCTATTGATGTCAATGCTGTCAAAACAAACTCGAAGGGGCCACATGAACCCATAAAGTGCTCACCAAGGCGACAAAATAGGAGAGTACATTTACTGGATTGTTGATAGAAGAAACGGAGAAGATCATATGTTTCATGCACGCACAGCGAGCAAACCGCTCAAGAGCTTGATTGAAACTATCGCTCGCGATGAGAAGGAAACCACTGATGCTGTACGGATGCGAACATGAACGAAAACCTAAAAGCTGGCTGCCGTAGTCATATTAATGTGTTTCGTTATCATGGTGTAAGCATGGTTTAGTTCGCTCCAGTTACACGGAGTGATTTTTTGACAGTATTATTGGTTATCCACTTCGAAAAAGATGGCGTTGATTTACCAACCATGACCACGCTGGCCTACCCGAAAGCTTGACGAATCTTCACTGAAAAAAACTGGCGTATGTGCCATCTCTTAGATTTTGTTCATTTTCTAATAAGGATGCAAATATGTTCTACTAAATATCCCACGTCAGCACATGCGCATTCTTCCAAAATCGATTGAGAGGGTGCGTTGAAGTCCAGAAAGTGCACTGCAAGATTGAGCCAGGAAGGAGTAGTATACAGTTTTTCGTTACCACTCCCTCCCTGGCACCACTTGCTTGCACCATCACCACGGATATCCAGGCAGTAGACGTTCGCTCGCCCCTTTATAACGTCGCAGGTCCGCGCGGTCTTATTATACTCACAACACCATTCAGCTCTCGGTTTTCCGGTGAGATATTTCACGACCTGAACTGGAAAGAACATTCTACTACTAAGGTTCGCAGTAGCTGTAGTAAAAAAAATGTGCAAGGTTAGCAGCACCCATGCTGTCCCATACCTGCCGCTTGCTTCCTCGCTCTCTCTCCGCTCGAGCCAGAGCTCAGAGCCTGAAAGAAGATGCCGCTGCAAACATCATCGTTCATTTGCCGCACTGCATGACAGTAGTAGATGCTGTAAATCTGATACGAAGATGTTCAAATCGCGCGCACCTACACAAAACTAAAAGTATCTTATGATTTACAGTTGAGCACACACATACCACCTGTGAAGATACTTACCAGGTTTCCCTCATTCTGTTAGGCAAGCGTTGTTGTCACCCTCGATTGTAAGGATGCACAAACAACAAGAGTGCGCTCTACCGCGCAAGTGATACTGAAAAGACTCCTATTGTAATCCAAAATATAGCATTTGTTTTCCAGCACCCCAACAAATGATTTTTGTCATTCATACCTTTGTAATAAAATAGGGAACCCGAGCCAGGTGCAAAACCAAACAGAAATCAGTCAATTTTGTTGGCGTTCGAAGAGACTGTCGACTGTACGTTGCTCAACAGTAGTAGTAGCTCTTGGAGGACCCCTTTGATCTTTTTCCAAATAAAACGCCCCACGAGCAAATCAAATCCTCCCGTCTCTTTTATGTCCTTACAGGAAGAGCTCCATCGTCACTCACCGATGTTCAAAGTCGGGACTGGACTTCAAAGTCACTCTCGCTCAGTGGCTGCACTTTCTTCCGAGCCACCCGCCTTTTCTTCTTTTCGAGGCGCTCTCTTCGCCTAATTACATTGTATTATCGGATACCAACCCTTTCGCTATCTATCAGATTCGCTCTCTTCAAAGCCCTAGTCAGCAAATCTTGGAGCTCTCTTCTGAAAGAGGAGCCAGCGCGCGCACAGACAGAGCTGCCTGCCCCAAGCAAGCGTCCGGCGAGTGGCACTCAGCCACAGAAGACCTTCTTCCTTCCTTTCTCCATTCTCTCTTCTTCCTCCTCTCTGGTGTGTACGCAATCTGCTCACCAGCGAACGACGGACGGACGGACGGCCCTGGCTGCTCTGCTGCCCAGTCAGCAGCACAACATAACAAACCACAAGCAGCCCACACACAGTGGACCAGTCTACAGGCGACGCGCGCGCGCCGTGGCACTTGGCATAAAAGCACAACAGTCTGACAAATCCATCCACCTAGAGAGCCTGAGAGAAGAAGGGCGACCGAGACAGCAAGCAATACAAACAGCGACCATGACCGTTTCGCGGCACCGAGTCCCGAGTGGCGCCGTCGACCAAGTCCAGCGCAGTGTTGCTAACACTAATGGCAATACCGGACTGCGCGCGAGCGACGCCGAGTTGCTCAAGATGGCGACTGAGGCCGCCCGCGCGATCAACTGGGACGCAATGCGGGACCTGAGTCGACAGCAGCCGCAGGTGCATCAGCAAGACCCGTTCTCGTCCAGTCAATGGCGACGCTACAAGGGTAAAAGCACGGGCACCCGCACCAAGATCTACACGCGCGCGTCGTCGTCATCGCTAGGCGTCATGTCGTACACGACGATCCCATGCAGTCTCTCGGAGGTGGTCTCCGTGCTGGATACGAGCACGACCGAGGCCTACTGCGAGTTCATGCGCATGATGCACTCCTCGCAATTCATCGCGGGAAAAGTGGTGCGCGCGGTCTCGACGCCGCTCAACAAGACGTACAAGGCGAGCTACCAGCTCTCGGCAGACTTGCTGGTCAAGACCGTCGCGTTGGAGAAGCCCGGACTGCTCTTCAATCGAGAGGAGGAATGGTGTTACCTCGAGTTCCTACAGCACGTCCGCACCGACCCAGTAGCGGCGGACAAGTCCAAGAGCTCCTTCCGGAAAGTGACGCTGACGCTGCACCCCGACGACTACGCGATCGAAACGCAGCGGAAAGCCTCGGTCCGCAACTACTACAACGTGCTCGCAGGCTACCTGTTTGAAGAGGAGAAAGCGAACGCCAGCTCCCCTGGATGCAAGAAGCAGTGCACGCGCGTGTCGTACTTTGGCGAGCACTTCTTCACCGGCTGTAGTGACCAGCAAAACTCAGTGCAGAAGAAATGGAGTCAATTCAGCAACGCGCGCGGCTTGAACCGCGGCGTTAAGTCGCGCTTGCTCTTCACGGCCGACGCGCTCGATCGCATGCACTTGCTCGTACGGCGTCGTCGACTGGGCATGCAGGTGCTGATCGACGAGGTCAACGTCAAGCCGACCAACACGAGCTGTGCGCGGTGCGCCGTGTCGTTCGTCGTCGCGCGCAAGCGACTCTGCCACTTGTGTGGCTTCAACGTCTGCGACCATTGTTCGTCGATTGAAGCCCGCGAGCCGCCTCGGAGTCCGCAGCGACATGACCAGCAGCGCGTTGTCGCACACGTTCGCATCTGCACCATGTGCGTCGCGCGCGTTGACCAATGCCGACTCAAGTCCTGCGGTGACCCTTTTGTCCTTGAGAACGAGCCCGTGACGTCGATCACGGAGTCGCACCAACAACAGCGAGACAGCCCGTCTGCTCGAAGCGAGTCGCTCGGCTCAGCGCTCACAGATTTGCTGCATGAGACGCTCCTGGTGTCCAAGTCCGCATCCCAGAAGGCGTCTGTGATCAGCGTGATCAAGGAGATTGTCAGCTCCAGCATCACCAGCAACACCAACAGAGGCAGCAAAGACAGTGACGTCAGCAGCAGACGTCGCAGTGACGCACCCGTCATGCTCACGGATGCCGCAACTGAAGCGGAGCTCGTCAAAGCGCTGGAGAGCCCAACGCTGAGGTCGAGAAGCTCGCTGATCCCTCTCGAAGAGTGCGTCGTCAGCACTGAGAGTGTTGGCCAGCGAAGCTACCAGGTGGAGCTTCCCGAGGACCCCGCGGCGCCGATTCCGTATCCGGTACCAGCGAACGAAGCTAAGCGCCTGGAGATCATTCGATCACAGAGACTCGGCTCTTTGTCGGATGTCCCCGAGTTGGACGTAATCTGCTCGATGGCGTCCAAGGAGCTCCAATGCGTCGGCGCGATGGTCACGGTCGTGGAGCAGGACACGTTCCACGTCGTCGCGACCGACATTGAGTCGCTGCCGACGCGGAATTTCCCGCGTGAAGAAGGGTTCTGCAGCCGCACGATCCTGGACTCAAAGCCGCTCATCGTGCCGCATCCGGAGTCGGACATCCGCTTCGGCTACATGAAGTCCGTGAACGAGCTGAACCTGGGCTTCTACTGCG
>JALBZZ010000577.1:0-19997 GCA_038051095.1 Globisporangium irregulare
TGACTGTGTAACTCAGGACAAAATAAAGCCACCTGTCCTTGTTAATACCTTTATAAAATCTTTCATTATTGGTAGTTTTTAGGCCATTTTTGGATCTTTACTAATGGGAGGTATGACTGTACAAACCACATATACTTTGTTGCTAATAGAGATGTTCAGAACAAAACACATTTTTTTTAAAATTGATAAAGTTCGATTATATTTTAAAGGAACAATACTTTTCGTGTGTAAAAAGTCCACTTGCCTCCATTAAGTACGATTTTCCTAAGTACGTGCTCGGGGTTGGAGTGGGGGACGCCACCTTGGAAGCCAAGAAGCGCAAACGCTCGCTTACTCGCTCGCTCGCTCGATTGATTGATTGATTGATTGATTGCCCCACGCGCGGCGGATCCAGCAGCTCTCTCTGCTTCTCGCTGTTCACAGCAAACGACAAGCCGCACACACGCCGCTGCGCCTCCTGCCGCTGTGTCCACTCGCCTCTCGGCTCTGTTTTGCCGGTTTCCGCGCTCTGTAGTTCACCAAGATGATGAAGAAAAGCGTGGTCAAGAACCGCGCGCCGGCGCCGATCCAGATCACGGCCGAGCAGATCCTGCTCGAGGCCCACGAGCGCAAGGAAGAGGCCGTGAAGGCCACGCGCCGCCGCATCACGGACGCCGACGAGCTGAATGAGTACCGCATGGGCAAGCGCAAGGCTTTCGAAGACGAGATCCGCAGCCAGCGCCACCACATGGGCACGTGGATGAAGTATGCGCAGTGGGAAGAGAGCCAACAGGAGTTCAAGCGCGCGCGGTCGATCTTCGAGCGCGCGATCGACATCGACTACAAGACGCCCACCGTGTGGCTCAAGTACGCAGAGATGGAGATGCGCCACAAGTTTGTCAACCACGCGCGCAACGTGTGGGACCGCGCCGTGACGCTGCTGCCGCGCATCGCGCAGTTCTGGTACAAGTACGCGTTCATGGAGGAGATGATCGGCAACCTGAACGGCGCGCGCCGCATTTTCGAGCGCTGGATGGAGTGGCAACCGGACGACCAGGCGTGGTACTCGTACATCAAGCTGGAGCTGCGCGCGAACGAGATCGACCGCGCCCGTGCGCTCTACGAGCGCTACGTCGCGTGCTACCCGGCGGAGAAGGCGTACATGAAGTACGCGAAATGGGAGGAACGCCAGCAGCACCAGCTGCAGAACGCGCGCCAGATCTACGAGCGCGCGCTGGAAGAGCTGCGCGACGACGAGAAAACCCAGCAGATCTATATCGCGTTCGCGTCGTTCGAAGAGCGCTGTCGCGAGACCGAGCGCGCGCGTGCGATCTACAAGTTTGCGCTCGACAAGCTCCCGAAGGACGAGGCGCCGCAGCTCTACAGCGCGTTTATCACGTTCGAGAAACAGCACGGTGACAAGAACCGCATTGAAGAAGTGGTGATCGCGAAACGCCGAGTCGTGTACGAGCAGCAGGTGGCCACTAACCCACTTGACTACGACTCGTGGCTCGAGTACATCAAGTTGGAGGAGAACGAAGCCGTCGTGAAGCAGACGTTCGGTCTCGTGCGTGAAGTGTACGAGCGCGCGATCGCGAACGTGCCTCCGCTCGAGGAGAAGAAGTTCTGGCGACGATACGTCTACCTCTGGATCAAGTACGCGCTCTTTGAAGAGCTTATCGTTGCGGAAGAGAGTCCCGAGCGCACGCACCAGGTGTACAAAACGTGTCTGTCGCTGATCCCGCACGCCAAATTCACGTTCGCGAAGATCTGGATTCTGTACGCTAAGTTCCTGATCCGCCAGCGAGATGTGCAGGCTGCGCGCCTTGTGCTCGGCGAAAGTCTGGGCAAGTGCCCGAAGAAGAAACTCTTCCGCAACTACATCGAGCTGGAGCTCATGATGGGCGAGATCGACCGCTGCCGCAAGATCTATACGCAGTACTTGCTCTTCGACCAACAGAACTGCGAGACGTGGCAAAAGTACGCGAATCTGGAAGTGCAGGTGGGCGAGACCGAGCGTGCGCGCGCGATCTACGAGCTCGCGATCAAGCAGCCAGTGTTGGACATGCCCGAGATGATCTGGAAGGCGTACATCGACTTTGAGATCGAGAACGAAGAGCCGGAGAACACGCGCAGCCTCTACGAGCGTCTGCTGGAGCGCACCAAGCACGTGAAGGTGTGGATCAGCTTTGCGCAGTTCGAGGCCACGTTCGACAAGGAGGCTGCGCGCGAAGTGTTTGAGCGCGCGCTCCGGTATTTAAAAGAGCAGGCGTCCGAGGACAAGAAGGAAGAACGCGTGCTGTGTCTCGAGACGTGGCTCGCAATGGAGGAGAAGAACGGCGACGCCGCGATGGTGAAGAAGATCAGGGACATGCTGCCGCGCAAGGTCACCAAGCAGCGCATGGCGTACGCGCAGGACGGGGTACGTGGTGGTAACATTGTTCTGCTGGCGATGCTTTTATTATTACCATTCCTGACTAATGCATGTGTGTGTTGCTGTGCTATGCTCTTCGAATAGACGGAACTGGGTATGGAGGAGTACACGGACTACATTTTCCCCGACGACGAGCAGGCGCAGTCACACCTGAAGCTGCTGCAGGCGGCGCAGCTCTGGAAGCTCAAGAAGCGCGCGCGCGAGGAGGAAGAGGCGTCCAGTAGCGCGGAGACAGACGAAAACTGAGCCGGCGCCCCACTTTTTTCGTCATCGAGGCAGCTACGAATAAGCAGATAAGATTGCAAGAAAGTCCACCACACATCAGCCACCAAAACAGCAAAAGATCTTCAACTGTTACAATGGGGTACAATTGCCTCCCAAATTTTGGCGGAGGGGGTATTATTGCGAAATTTCCTGTGCATTTGTATACCCTATTTAAATCGATGCGACAGTTGGCATCCAATATCATGTTTCACGGGTTTGGCTTTAAAATGCACCAGCACTCTTGCGTGAGTGACGGTGCCACAAAAGCGTGTGGCCAAGTTGGAGGACGAGCTCGAGGACAATTGAAAGATGGTGATCACGAGCAACTCGATGCGCTTGGCGATGGCGGTGGCTCGCGCTCGCGCTGTGGTTCGTGCGTCCACGAAAACACGCTTCCATGCTTCGAGCGCTGTTGGTGCTGCTTGCGCGCTGTTCTCGACCGATGCCGGGACGAGCTCCGGTACGCTCGGACACAACGCGGCGGACACGAAGATCGGCATCGGCTACTTGCAGCTGACGGCCGAGGAGATTCAGGCCGAGCAGGAACTGCTGCAGTTCCTGCCCGAGTTCCAGCAGGCGACCAAGATCCTGCACGGCGAGAGCGACGAGTTCACGGCGCTGACGAACGGCAAGCGCGCGTCGCTGGCGATCCCGCAGCTCGAGCGCACGGTGGAGATCTGTCGCTCGTCCATGGGCTTCCAGAGCGTCTACTTGCTCGCGGCGCTGCGCCACCTCTTCCTCACGTACTTTATGCAAGGCAACTACGCGATGGCGAACAAAGTGATGTACGAGCGTGGCGAGCTCATGAGCTGGCCCATGTACGAGCAGGAGCGCATGCTGCGCACGTTCCTGCGCGAAAACAAACCGGAGGCGGCGCTCGAATGGTGCCAGAAAGAGGTGTTCACGTCACTGTTCCCGAAAGATGAGACCGTGCCGCTCAAGTGGACGATCTACGAGCTCATCAGCAAGAGCTTGCGCGACGGCGCAGACAACGGACTCGATGTGAACGACCCGTTGTTCACCAAGGCGGTGGAGGTGCTCCGGTGCAAAAAGGACGTAGTCGCGGAGCAGGGAGGCGCAGCGGACGAGTCGCTGCTCAGTCGCGACATCCCGTACCTGATGTCCCAGTACGCATCGCTGTGCCAGGTCGCGAGCGGCGCGTTGTCAAAGAAGTTGGACGACGACGAGCTCACGGACTTGCAGCTCGTGTCGTTGAACCAAGCTGAGGTGCTCTGGAGAGAAGCGCTCTCGTGGGTTGAGCACACTGCGAGTGACGACGAAAAAGAGGAGCTCATCACGGGCGTCGACGCGCCGTTTGAAGCCTGGACGCAAACCAACCTGGGCGAGCTCTTGCTGCGCAAGAAGAAGCCCGAAGAGGCGATGGAGCACCTGGGCAAGGCGCTGAAGATCCAGCAGCAGGAGAAAGGAGGCAATGCGCTCGCGCTCAGCCGCATCTTGGGCAAGATCGCAGAAGGTTGCCACGCAGTGGGCCAGGCGGTCTCTGCCGAAGGGCTCTTCACGACCGCCATCGAGGCGTTCGAGAAAGAGAATTTCCTGTCGGTGACAGACCAAGTCGAATACGCGCGCGTGTTGAGAACCTACGGCGACTTGCTGCTAAACTGGGAGAAGCGCGAGGGCGGTGCAAAGCAGAAGTACGCCCAGGCAGAGGAGATCGAGAAGCAAGTGGCGCGCAGATGCCAGGAAAACAAGAGCCTCGCGCCTCTGCAACCGGTTTTCTACCTGCCACTTTAAAGAGAAAAACAGACACATGTGCGCGTGTGAATTCAGAAACAACCACGGCTGATACAAGAAGAGAAGAAAACTTGCCTATTCGTAGTCGTAGTCAGCGAGGTATTTTTCCGTGAGAAGTATAGCAAAAAACCAGTCCAGCCATGCGAATTCTCTTGCCTAACTCTATCGAATACTTGCATGCTTTCGGAGCTATTCCTGGATTTTATCGTCCAAGGAAGCACATGGAGGTGGTGGTTGGACCTGAGTGGGAGAAGCACTCACTCACTGCAGCACACACAGTCAACCGAACAGCCACGCTCTCAGTGAAGAATAGAGCCATGCACCTGGCTCCTGCCTCTGCTACGGCTGCGAGCTTGCACCACCGCCCTCGCGAGTCCAACGAATCCAGCAGCAACTCCGAGTACGAAGATGAGAGTGACGATGAACACCCTCAAGCTGTCGCCAGTGATCAGCCTCACACACTTGCAGACAACAATGACAGCGACCACCACCACTATCATCTCCCTTCCTGGCTACAGAATCGCCGTGTGGCCGTCGCGAGAGAGATCAAGAAAGATCGCGAGAGGCGCGTGATACACCTGCACGAAGCCAAAGCCAAGCACTACGTGGATCACTGCTTCAGCTTCGTCCTGGGCAACCTGGCGGTCGTTTGTCTCGTACTCGGGTGCGTGTACCGTGATCGCTCCTGTGATAAGCCGCTCGCCGCGTTTCTGATCATTCTCGGCTGTCTGGCGCCGTTCGCCGCGTGCACACCGATCCTCGCACGGCAGTGGTTCTACCTGCACCTGCGCTGCAACCTCGTGGCAAGTGCAGTATTCTTCATGACGTTCCTATACCTTGTGTGGTTCCTGGTTGGTCAGCAATGGGCGTTCGAGTCCTCCCACAGAAACTGCGATGAAGAGCTCAGCACAGCGGCGAACGCGGTCGTGTTCCTCATGTTCCTCGCGACGCTCGCGTACGTCGCCAAGGTACTCTGGTACCTGCTGCTGCGCGTGCGCTACTCGTACAGCGCGCTCTGGAGCTCCTGCTGGCGAGACCCGTACCCGGACGCGATGACGGTGACCGAAGACGAGCTCCTCGAGCTCGAGGCGATCGTTATCTCGACAAATGAATCTGCAACAACCACGACAGCACACTGGCACACACCTGAGACCTCAAGAGTGTTAACGAAACCCACATCAGTTAACAGAGTCAAAGCAAGCAAGCATGAGATGCATGCGCCACTATAATATAGTAGCGGTTCAGTGATTCCTCATACTGTAAACAGTGGCACTCTCAACTCAGCTCTCCCTAACGGCTCTCACTACTGTCTTGTCTTGCTGTCCACTTTGCAATGTCGGATTGTCGGGTCGTATGTGAGTCCCTGGTTTGCTTAGAGCGAGCAGCTCCTCCCGCACTAATGAATGAACTGGACCGCAGCATTTAGGATCCTATCCTCGTGTTCAGTCCAGTCCCCTATGACCTCAAAGTGAGCTGCTCGATAGTATAGGATCTGCTATGCAGAAATGCATGTAGAGATGGCCCTGGATGATCATCATAGCGATCAAAGTGTTCCGTTGTGATCGCATGGGAGGTGAGGTTTGCAGTTAGCTTTGCAAAATGGACACCAGAGCCAGCCACCTATTAAGATTGTCATGAGAGGCATCTAACATCCCCCATTCGACACATATTCATAGCAAGTGTGCCATGAGTAAACGAGCTGGCAAAAAGTGACGATGCCTTTTGGTCGCTGTGCCCAGCACATCAATCTCAGTCAGCACGAGCAATGCTATTCACAGAGTTAAAAATGCATCAAATTTTCACTTAAACCAGTACTTTACACACAATTAAAGACATTTTGGATATTATTCATATGAGTACAGTATTTACTAAATTATACAGTTGAGCTTCAATATAATAAACTGTGTCTATCTAGTGCGAATTTACACAGTCGCAAGGATCGGGAAGGAGCTAAAACCTCACCAATTGCATACGCTAATCCGTACAATTGCATACTCGAACCCTGACAAGCAAAAAACCGAGCGTGCCAGAAACGGGGCGAGACAGTCCAACGCTGAACTGGGTGTCACACCCCCTCCAAAGTGATATTCCTTCATCTTAAACAGGCTATTAACTTTTACATTCGTCAACCGCCTCTGCATCTGCTACAAATTTGATTGTATTCCACTGGCTCCCTCTGCCCTGATATACATTAATTCAAAGAATCATTTAGTTTCAGAGGTTCAACAGGATGGTTTTAGAGTTCTCTAGCACCAACATGGACATGATCATCCAGGGCATGCTACTGAAAGAAAGAGCCATCTGAGTGTCTTGGGGCTCGCATCGTCGTGTCCAGTATCAGCAGCTGCCATCATTCACAACAGCTCCAGCAGATACACACGCGCGTGCCATCGCCCGACCTATCGCTGTGTGCTGCACGCTGCGCTGCGTGTGTAGCTCCCTCTCTCTCTGTTCATTTCCATTTTGCAAGCAGCTCCGTCGAATTCGAACATGGCGCGAAATACGAGAGGGACGCCACAGCTGCTGCGCGTGCTGCCGGCGCTGGCGCTCGTCGTTCTCACGAGCAATGTGGTGGTGACCACTGACGCGGCGGTGGTGCAACAGAAGCTCTATGGGCTCGCGTCCGGTCTCGCGTACTATATCCAGGTGAACATCGGCCAGCCGCTCTACTCGGCGGCCACCGTCAGCACCGCCACGGTAAGTCTATTCTTGCATTCAAGGTGGTGTTCTAATGATCGTACGCTCCGTTATGCTAATCAACTCTGTGTGTGTATGCGCGCGTGTGTATGCACAGAACAAGTTTAATTTATTAGTCGACACGGGCTCGGCAAACACGGCCGTGGTGACCGCGGACTGCTGCTCGCTGACCAACACGGCGCTCTACTCATGCGCCTCGTCGTCGACCTGCGCCTCACAGGGCACAGCGGTCAGCGTAAGCTACATCACGGGCGCCTGGAGCGGCGACTTGGTGCAGGATACGTTCTCCGGCACAGACATTGGCGCGATCCCGAACTTCCCGTTCACCGAGATCTTGCAGGAATCCAACTTCATTCAGACGGGCTACGACGGCATTGTTGGCCTCGGGTACTCGACGATCGCGGCGCCCACGAGCAAGCCGCCGACGCCGTACTTCGACAAGATCCAGGCCACCAAGAGCCTGTCCAACGTGTTCAGCATGCTCATGTGCGGCTCGCTGCAGATGCTCACGCAGGCGAACGCGACGCTCGACTCGGAGAACGATCTGTACTCGGGGGAGCTCATCATGGGCGGCACCGAAGGCGCCAACGGCGAGAGCTACTACCAGGGCGAGCTCGCGTACACGCCGCTGGTACAGAACAAGTGGTACAATGTAGTGATCACAGACCTCAAGGTGGCGAACACGAGTTTGGAGCTCGACTGCAAGGCGATCAACACGCCACGCAGCATTGTGGACTCGGGTACGAGCAACATCGCGTTCCCGTCAGAGGTGTACAGCGCCGTGCTCGCGCAGCTCAAGACCGACGTGCGCAAAGTGATCCCGGCGGCAACCGACAGCTTCTTTAGTGACGATGTGCCGTGCTGCTCGACGCTCTGCGACCCCACGAATGCCGAGTCTGCGATCTACTCGCTGCCAGCGCTCTCGATCTCGCTCGCTGTGGACGGCAAGAGCGAGCAGGTTACTGTCAAGATCCCGGCCGAGTACATCTGGCGCCCGATCCTCGTGAGCACAAACACTGGGGGGGTGCGCGCGTGCCGCGTGTTTGGCATCTCCGAAGGTGACATCACGCTCCTGGGGGATGTGTTCATGGACGGCCTCTTCACTGTGCACGACCGCGAGAACGATCAGCTGGGCTTTGGTGTTGCCAAGTCGTGTCCAAACGGCGTGACATCGTCCAAGACCGTGACAGTTGAGCCGCTGAGCTCCTCGACCTCGTCGCTCTGCGACTGTGTCTCGGACAAGGACAAGAAGGGCTCGTTGTTGAGCAGCTATTTTCCTGTTGGCAGCAGCAAGCCGTGCTTCTTCTGGCAGTGGTGGATGTACGTCGTGCTCGTGAGCGTCGTGCTGATCCTGATCTCGATAGGCGTGATCTTCTACATCTCATGGCGAAGACGCAAGTTGCTAAAGGAGCTGCACGGTATCCGGAGCCAGCAGCACCAGACTCAGGGTCCACCTCAACGGGCAGGCAGTGGTGGAGGTCTGCCTCCACGTCAGGTCTCGGACAGTCTCGGGCGGAATCTGCTGACGCCCAGCAGCGCGATGCAGGACAGCGCGGCGCCGGCGATGTCGATCGCGATCCACAGCAGCCAGTCGTCGTCCTCTCGGTCTTCGTCGGTTCAGTCGCTGCATCACAGCGGCTCGAGCAGCAGTATCTCGTCCGCCAATGGTGGTGGCTACCGCCCGCCCGCCGCGCCGACAAGCTCGAGTGGGTCCAGTTCTTCAGGATCAGGACGCAATATGAACAACAACAACCACTACCGATCGTCAGCATCACCTGAAGCTCTTCACGCTGTGGTATAAGCAGGTTGTAGACAATTTATTAGCTTTATGAAACCAATCCGTTTGGTTCTTAGTTAGGTAGGTATTCCGATAGCCATCGAAGATATAAACGATCGCTATAGCACAAGTCTCCCAGACCAGACAAGAAACCAGAGACTACTATGTAATACGCAAAAGAATATAAGCATAATGACTATGAGAATTCTGATTGTCTAGCAATTCGAATGGCAATGTTCATGATATACTTTCATTCATATGGTTGCGAGACTCCGATAACTTTGAATAAATAAGCAGCAACTTCGGTTTTCATACTCGTAGCTAGCTGCATTACAAAAAAAACGCAAAGGTTTCACACACAAAACTCACATCAGCACACAAACCATCAGAGTCTTCGATCGACTCCTAATAGTTGCTCTTGCTCTTCTTGGCATTTGGACAACCAAACTTCTTGATCATGACGTCCTTCCAGTTGGGCAGCTGTAGTGTGGCCTTTCCCGACGCGATGTCGTCCACGATGAGCTTGCAGCGCGGCTTCGAGCTGACCATGAAGCTCTTCTTGAATGAGGCCGAGTAGTCAGAGACGCCGCCGAGGCACTCGTCCTGAAACATGCACATCATCTTCTCCACCTCCGCCACGGAAGAGGTTGTCGTACCCGTAGAGCTGCTGAGCGCCGCTTGGACCTGCTTCTGTGTGTCATCGCACCAGTCCTGGGTGTTCTGCACAAAAGTGTCGGTCTTGGTGCTCACGATGGTCACGAAGGAGGTTGTAGTGGTCCTGGTACTGCTCGTGGAGGTACTACTCGTACTGGTGGACGTAGAGGTCGACGTGGAGGTAGATGATGGATCCGAGGACGACGACGTTGTTGGCTTCGACGTTGTGATGGTGGTTGTGCTGGTACTCGTGGAGCTCAGAGGTGGGCTGGACTTTTGGGTGACCGACTTGAACGAGTACGAGTCTGTCTGGCTGCGCAACTTCCGTCCTCCACGGCTAAATAGCCGCCCGACGATACTTCCAATGCCCTGGACGATCGGACTACTGCCAAAGCCAATGTTGGCGAACGGCAGACTCAACCCATTGCCGCTTGGGGTACCGGTGTTTGTCTGAGGCGCTGGTACATTGTTGTTAACTGGTGGAGTCCCCGCTGGGCTGCCATCACAGTTGGTGTACATGTTGCCGAGCACGCCGCCCATCTCGTACGAGTAGCTGCTCGCGCCGATGTCACGCACGTCCATGAGCGCCGCCCACTGGTTGGGCACCCCCTGGAAGTATTGCCCAATGATCGCGTCCTGACTGACGTACGTAGGGTTCGCGCCACCTTCGCCCGTGCGCATGAGCACCGTGTCGAGTGGATTAAACACGCCGCCATTGCGACGCTGGCACGAGCTCCAGCCAATCGAGTTGGACGCCTTTTGCTCGAGCGTGAGCATCGCGTCGCCCACGCGGCAGTGATGGAACGTCACATGCAACAGGTCGACCATCGCGTGGTGGGAGTAGAAGATTGGGTCCGAGTTGGACGCGAACGTCTCCATCGCACCGGCTAGCGCGGCGTGGATCGCGTTGTGCGCACCGTTCTCGATCGCACCGGACATCTCCGCGATGTTGCTTGAGCCAAAGATCTGGCTGCGGATCGACGCCAGAGACGCTGAACCTGGGAATGTAAGCGAGCCCCAGGCGCCGCGGGGTACGCACTGAACGCACTGGCCGGCCGCACGCGCGCTCGTACTCTGGCAGAAATGGTTGACAGGGTCGGCGCTCACGCAGTACCCCTGGGTCGCGATACCGTTGATCGAGAGCTGATCTTGCTGGCTTCCCGAAGGTACGCCGCCGAGCTCCGTGAGGATCGGCGAGCACTCAGCCATACTCCGGCACTGGCCGTTCGCAAACCGCGAGTGCGCACTGACCCAGTCCCAGTACGGGATCGTCACACACGCGTACTGTGAGCCCTGGCCGCGGAGCATGTTCTCGAACACGATGAGCAGCAGGCGGTGCCAGTAGATGAACATGCACTGGCGATGTGCCTCCATTTCGGACATCATCTCCGTGTGGATCTCAACGAACTTGATGTAGGCGCCGGAGTCCATTGCCGAGGCGATCGCGCCGCGGTACGTGGCCTTGTCGGAAACCGAGAGCGAGTCCCAGTCCCGGCGCACGCGGCCATTGCACTGCTGGGCGTTAGCGCTGGAGAGCTCGAAGTCGGGGCTGAGGCTGGAGCTGAGCAATGCGCACACGAACGCGAGCAGGATCGAGGGCTTCATTAGTTCGCCCGGGTATTCTTCCTGTGAGGTGTGTGGAAGAGAATTGGAGAATGGTGATATTAGAGGAGGTCATCATCCTCGCGCACGAGTGAATGCAGATCGAGCTCGGTGTGCCTAGTGGAGAGACCATACCGACAGACTGTAGCGCTGGTAAACAAACAGCCAGATGCACCATTATCAAGTGAGGTCTTACGATTTTGATAGCCCCATACACATGCTGCAGGTAAGGTAATAGCAGCACTTTTACCCTTGTCGAGGCTTTTACCAAGTGTACACTGGAGCTCTTCGTGAGGGCACGGTCTGGTGTTTCTGGTTTCGTAGGACGCTAGAGACGAGCCGTTTGGACATACAGGAGGGTCTCACTTGAGCGCGGACGACCAGGAGACCATCAAATCCTCTTGGCATCTGCTGGGGCTTTTGCGTGGCTAGAGAGGTATACTCAGGATCTTTGTGCCTGTCATCTGAGTGGCTAAGACCAGACGACTGGACAGTCACGATACAGACAGCAACATGGCAAATGAATAGTGGCTCAGTGACTCTGTCTGTAGAATCGTGGGGCAGTTTATTGGAGGTCATAGAACATACGGTAGAGGTGAGGTTGCCATTTCAAGTGGTCGCCATTTGTCTCGTTTTTGGACACTGCGAAGAGCTCCAAAAGGAGAGTCAGTCAGAAATGTAGCCATTTCGATAAGCTCTTGGTCTCCCAGAGGCTTTACAACAGCAATAAAGACGTCAAACCATGAGCAGTTCGCGCTTGAGAGCCACACACACACACTTTGCTCATTAACGATCATCCCGCACGCTGCCTCGTACCCTCCGAGCCTTCTACATAGGCTTCAGCATTCCAAATGCAATCGCTCGATCGTTTGGCTGAAATTATCCACCACTGAATCCTTTCGTTAGCCCGAATAGCCCACCCCTCCTGAATGACGCTAGATATCTTTCGCGCTCCGCCTGAGATCGAGCAGCTCTGATTTCGCGGACAATCGCAGACACAGGCGACGGCTTGAAAAGCGATCCACTCCTCTTCTTGGGTCGTGCTGTCCAGTGGGGAGCCGTTGCACTCAGGTGAGGGGTCGTTGGACAGCTATCAGTCGTTCATGAGACCTTCGAGAATGTGCTTTCTTTCGCGCATGCGCACTGTAACGGACGCCGTCGCATTGCCTTCCCAATATTAAATCTGGACCCTCAACATAACATTGTAGCTCCTGCTGATCACCCGTCGCTTCACCTCAAAGCTCAAGCTCTCTCGTTCTCTCAGTTTGGTACTTGACTTCAAGCGCTCACGGCCGAGGACCGCAGCCCTTCAAGACCGCCTCTACCTACTACGCTCGCCAACCATTCTCAGCCACACGATGAGATCTGTCCATTTGATCGTCGAGCCCAAGACCCCCGACGGGAAAGGCTTGGACGTCCCGTACGCGATCCAAGTGGCCTCGCCTGGTCCGTACGCTGACCGCGATGAGAGCGGTATCCGCGTCGCCGTCTGGGGCACGGGTCTGTTCAACTGCTGCACGCATCTGGTACCGAACTGCTTCATGGCCACGCTCTGTCCGTGCGTGTCGCTCGCGCAGATCACGTCGCGCATGAGCCTCTACCGCTACAAGACCATGCTCTGCGGTCTCTTCTCGGTCGCAATAGTGCAGCTCCTGCTCGCGATCGTCGCGTTCGTGCAAGTGCATGGCAGCGCGAGCTCGACGAACCTGTCGGAGGACTACTTTCGTCGCAAGTCATCCTGGTGGTCGTCGCACAACCGCGCTTTGCTTCCAGAACACCGCGATAACAATGATGACAATGATTACGACATCGGCAGCTCGCTTGCCGAAGACGCCCGCGCCATGGCGGCCAGTCCCTGGGGCGTGCTCTGTCTGCTGCTCGGCCTCGTGTACGTCTTCATGGCTTGGCACCTGCGCATGAAGATCCGCGAGCGGTTCCTGATCCGAGGCTCCTGGTACGCGGACCTGCTCATCTCGTTGCTGCTCCCGAGCTGCAACGTCGCGCAGATGGCGACCCACGTGAAGAGCTACAAGCCCGGCAAGTGCGACTTTGGTCCCGCCGATGTGCTCCCAGCGTATCCGTCCCTGTGTTAATAAAGACGCAAATGAAAAGGAAAGCAACGAGCTGAATGAAGTGCGCATTTAAAAGTTGTATAAACACTGAAGGAAGCCTACCGAATGAATACGCTTTTCGTGTCATCTACCAATCAATACAATGATCTACTTGTACCTGTGCTCAATGGAGACTTGGTAGACAACCTTGAGGGAATTTGTGACGTCGGCGGGCTCATTGACTTGACGGAGGCAGGCAATTGGTCGCGAGCAACTCGACCGTGTCCTTGACGTTGAAGACGGTACCCTGGTACTCCAGCTCGCAGCTCGGGAGTCCAGCCTCGACGACCTGCTCCAGAAGACTCTGGCACGCCTTGGTCTTGCAGAGTTTCGTGATTTGCGCATTATTGGGAAGGCCGGCAAACGGGAAGAACGTGAACTCCGAGTCTTTCTGGCACTTCAGAAAGTTGTCGTCGCCCAGAAGCGGCAAGAGCTTCGCGATGAGCTCTGCGGTATCACATTTCCCAACAGCAGCTACCGTATCAGCGACAGTGAAGGTTGTGGCTCCACTGAGCCCGGCGGTGGCAGCGGCGATGCATGCGAACGCGACGGAGTAGTTGGTCTTCATTGCTTCTGACTCGAGTCGATGGGGAGAATGGAAGTGGTTGCGTCGAGTAGTAGCTTATGGAAAGAGAAGGAGAATTGCGGAATGATGAGGTATTATTGGATGGAGCGAGCGGACGCGAGGAGCGCAGTGGGTGAGAAATGAAGTCAAGGTGAGCGACAGTGTTGAACGATTTTCAAGACGTACTAGAGACGTGGGATGCCATCACATCACAGGCACAGACGAGAAGCAATTCGGCAGAGGCGACAATGTTGTCGCACACTTTTCAAGAACATACAGGTTAAATGATGACTGAGCCATGATTTAGGTCAAGTAAATGATGATCGCAGGCGTCTCTTGCATCTCAAAGTGTGAGAAACCTGCGATGGCTTGGGCAATGCTAGCTAGTGGCAGCGAATTGAATAGAACGATACAGAAAGCATTCGTATGTAGCTCTTCACTGTTGGAGACCCACTAACACAATTGATGGTACTGTAAATCTGATCACAGCTTACTCTTGATCCTTGTTGTATAAATTAGTATCGTCTCAAACTCACATTCACATATCACTCACATCTACTTTCGCTCGCATGTAAGCAAATTTCTCTCACGAGTACGCTGGCAGCGTGTTTGTTGGTGTGTCGAGGCCAAACTCGTGGCGGTTGTGCTTCTCAAAGTGGCGCTGCGACTGCGAGAGCACGCACCAGCAGCACGCGAGCGACAGCAGACAGTCGAACGCCCTTGAGCCTGAGATGTTGAACCGGTGGCGCGTGCGCGTCCTCAGCAGTGCGACGCCGACCAGGAAGAGTGCGAGCAGCACGAGTCCTAGGTTACCGTAAAGATGTGCGCTGCTGGTGTGGTGGATGTCCAAGTCCGTCACGGTGGCAGCGCTGGTGTTCGAGGAGCAGAGCCCCAGGGAGACCAGCATGCCGAACACGAGACCGCCAAAGTACATCACGCCCGTCTCAAACGACGAGCCGAGCATGCCGTGGATCTTCGCCGCTGGAATGCACGGACAACATGCGAGCACTAAAAAGTCGCTACAGCCCTTGTGGAAGTCGAGAAAGCCGACCAGGCTCGCGCTCCATTCGCCCTTTGCTGCTGTGTCTGTTTGGTGGTATACGGGGCACTGCACCTGCTGCTGTTGACTCTGCGCTGACTGACTGGATTCGGCGCGCACGCTGCGGCCTTCGGGCACGCTTTGCAAGATCGCGGTCTTGGTGTGCATCTTGTTCGTAAAGGCACTGCTGTCACTGCTGCTGTCTATTTGGATCGTGAATGGGGCGTTGTCGCGCGTTGATGACAGCGGCGTGAGCGTCGCTGACGTGTCCATCGCGCTCAGGCTTTTGTTGTTCTTGCTGCTGATACTGTTGCTTGCCATTGGTGCACTCGAATGGAAAATGAACAACACTACTAGCAGGTCAGGCTGACAACTGAGGAGCTCCAATTGGGTTGTGAGGGAGGCTGGCGCACTGGCATGTGTGCTTCTGCAATAGGCACGACCACTGGGAGAGGAGGTGGATTCTTGGCTTCTCCTATGGTCCCAAATGGTAAAAAAGATGGTCCACCTGCTCAACGCTATTCTGTATAGGGCGAGCTGGTTGACTGGCAGGGCTGGTCATCCCCAGCTGAGCTTTTCGGTACTGTATCCATCTGGTCCCGTTGAGTTTTGTGGAGGAGACACATTCCCTCGACACGACGGATATCCAAGGGACACTTTTCGATAGAGCTCGTCCTCACACCCTAGGAAGAAAAGCGACAGTGGGGCCGTGAGTAATGGTACCAGCTGGATCGACTGGCGTCCTCATATCCACACAAGGGTACCCAATGGAAAAATCGATCCAGCTGGAGCTCGAGACACACGAGATCAGTAGAGACAATGGCTCGACTCTCTACGGAAAACATACATGCTTGGTCCGTCGTCGTGAGCAATTACGCTGTGGAGAGTATCTACAGATCGGGGCAGACAGGGTTCGCATTTGCACCAACTGCTTGCTTTGCTATGGACTTTGCGATGCGCTTCTTCATTATCGTCCCTATTACCAGCCCAGACATCCTATCTGAAGTGCTCCATGAACCAACCGAGGGCCGGCCATCTGTCTTGTGCCATTGAAGGGATCAACTGGTCGTGGCTGACTCTCCATGGCACACTTGCCAGAGTGTATTCTAAATCAGCAGCGCAGCTCGAACATGAGAAGGGCAGACAGATAATGGGTATACGGCCAAATGAGGGCAGGTGATGGCAGTAAAGCTCACGATATCCATGCCTTTGAAGGGGTGTAGTACACCCATTCGTTCTGTGAACTGTGAACTGAACAGCTTGAAATAGAGCCGATTTGTCGAACATCTGGAAGGCGGCGATGAGCGCGATCCGAGGCGAGAGTCGTCTCGCGTACCGTCAACGGGTGTCAGTGGGGCTTCGTCGGTTGCCACACCCACCATTGGCAGTTGATTGTTAAATAGAGCCAGTTTGTACTCGTATACGAAGATATCAACCAGATTTTCCGGACAATTCAACCGAAGTGACCATCACTCACACTATATCATCATCAGACTTCAGTTTACCAGCGAGAAGTTGGTTAGACATTTCTTTCCTGCAGACAACCTACACAACTTCAGCCGGACGACTCGCACTTTTGCCACCAGTGCTTCACTAATTTGGCGAGATATGCCCACCATTTATCCACCATCAAGCGCAACGGAGCGCAAAGTTTACAAAGGAATCGATCATGTTCGACCACCAGATTGCTACGGACGGCGTTGGCTGCAGCATCTTCCTGAAGCGAAAGGATCTTTTCGGTGAGCGAGTGATCCAATAGAGAATAGAGAAATGCAAGACGTACACCGACAAGGTTGTCGACTACGAACCTCTGAAGGACAAGACGGTCGTCGTGATCGACCCGAACATAAGCGACCTGTTGTACTGCGTTGACGGAGACACCAAGGATCAGATAAGCTTTCACTACACTCAGGACACACGCCACAGAGAGACGAAGGCGAAGAAGTACCAGGATTTTGTACAGGAACGTAAGCAGGAGGTGATCGACGGCAAGCGCGTCGGCGAATGGGAGGCGGAGCTGAGCGCCTACAACAGGAAGACGAGCGACTTCGAGTGCTTCAAAGCATACGTGGAGAAAAAGAACGAGGTTAACAGGCGTCTGAGACGGGTGTACAACGAGTACATCTTCCGAAAGCTGAAGCTGGGGGGGGTATGTGCGTCGCTAGATAACGAAAGCTCGGCTCCTGAAGCGGTTCGAGGAGCAAGTTGTTTGGAAGCGGAGCAGATACGGTTGTCGCGATCGGAGATTGGAGCCAGAGGCAGCACCGCAGGTTCACGGAGCCTGTCAAGGGCAAGGGCTTTAGGGCGACGTTTATGTTTCGGAAGGCAGGCTACGACGTGCACCTAGTCGATGAGTTCCGCACCAGCAGCAGATGCAGCGCGTGCGAACAGGGCTAGTGCAAGACGTTCCGGGAATGCGAGGACCCTCGACCGTACAGGAGCGGCGTAATCTTGCGTCACAGGCTGGTCAAGTGTACGACTTGTTCCAGACTGTGGAACCGAGATACGAACGCCGCGTGGAATATCTGGAAGGCGGCGACGAGCGCGATCCGAAGCGAGGGTCATCCCATGTACCTTCAACGGGTGTCAGTGGGGCTTCGTCGGTTGCCACACCCACCATTGGCAGTTGATTGTTAACTGTTAACATTGGCTACATAAATTATTGTTTGGAGTTGCTTCCAACCTCTTCTATCCACCTTCCTCGGCTTTGCTCTTGATCAAAAGCTCTCTCTCATGAGAATGCTGGGAGCGTATCTGGCGGTGTGTCCAGTCCAAACTCGTATCGGTTGTTCTTCTCCAGATGCGCTTGCGTCTGAGAGAGCACACACCAGCAGCACGCGAACGATTGCGCGCAGTCCACTGTGCGGTTCCCTGGAATATTGAAGCGGTGGCGCGCTTTCGTGCGCAGGAACGCAACGCCGAGCAGGAACAATGTGAGCATCGCGAGGGCGAGACCTTCGTACAGCATCGCATTGCTACTGGTTGTGGTTGTGGTGATAGGAGTCGCCGTAGGATCCACAGTCGAGGGGTCGGCTTCCGCTGCGACAAAATCATCTCGCACATAGCCACTGCTCGAAGGAGCTGAGCGCGCCGAGATGTCGATTGTGCTGGTATTGGAGAAGCTCAGTCCCAACGTGATGATCAAGCCGAACGCCAGACAACCAAAGTACAGCACTCCAGACTCGAACGACGACCCGAGCATGCCGTGGATCTTGGCCGCAGGCACACACGGACAACACGCAAGGACCAGCACGTTGGTGATCGAGCACGTGCCACCAAAGCCGACATTCCAGGCGCCCGTGGCGTACTGCTGGCTGCTCGTGGACTTGTTCGAGTCGGCGCGGGCACTGCGGCCTTCCGAGTCGCTCCCGAGGACGGTCCTGGAGAACCTGAGCTTGTTTCCCAATGCACCGCCACTCGTCGCCTCGTCTCCTCCCTGAATCAAGAACGGCGCGTCGCGCGTGGACGCCAGCGGCGTGACGGTCATGGCATCCATCGTGTTGTTCTTGACGCTCCCGTGGCCTTTGCTGGCCATCATTGCGGCCGTGAAGAGCTGCTGTAGCCGACGGGAATCGCTGTCGCTGTGGGACAGCCACTTGAAGAATGAGGCGAGGTAAGGTCACTAGGCGAGCAGACAGCACGGCATCGGAACAGGAGACCGGATTTGTGGGGATGCTGCGAGTGTCGTCACTGGGTGGAAAAGAAAGGATCCCGTCGATTTGAGGTGTATACTAAAACACCGTGAATTGTTGAAGGTGGTATACTGTCTGCTGAATTGTTCACGCCAGCTGGTGTTTGGCGCTGACGGTCATCGTCTGATACTCTCGTATACTGAACGTATAGTGCAATGAAGGGACACGTCACGTTGCCTCGTCCTTTAGCCAAATAATAATGGAGATTATTAGGGCAACCATCAAATCTCTGTTTATTATCTGCCACCTAAAGGTGCAAGGAGTGCTCGAATTGAGCCACCCATTGTTTCTTCAAGTGCATTCATACAAGGGATCTACGAGTCTTATACGAAGCGCTCAGTTGATTCAAATGCAGCAATTGCTCGGTTCTGTGGACCAGAAAGATTCACGACACGGATGCTTTTTTGAAAATATCTACCAATTCTCAACAGCCAATTGGTTTTGGTTCCTCGAGTACTTTTACAGGGTCACAGTAATGCAGGAATCCTATTGGATTGATCCTTGAACAAAGTGTTGCCAGCAAATAAACAGTCCTCTTTGTGGTGATGTTTTTGTGAGAACAGTCTCCTTGAGATTTAAGCCACCAGGACCCGCCACACCACCCGGACGTAATGTGGAAGTACAAGTGACTTTGTAACTAACCCGCAGGCCGGGTCCTGTACCCCTCATTACATTACGGGGTCTTTTTGGTAACGGGGCCTCCCACACGATAGAGGGTCAGGACACTATTTCAGCGCCCCAGTTGTTCGTCCGCTTAATTGCCTATCTCCGGCCGTAGAATAGTCTCGTTGAAGCGATTCTCACTTGTGCGCTCACTTATGCTCTGGCAATGTCAGCACATCAAAGCCCTGTACCGCCACCAAGATCTGACAGAGGGACCGTATATACTGTACAGTTGCGATGATTTGTATCAAGATAGGACCCCATTTCTCGTTGGAGCAAACACAGCATATCTAAAGTACCGAAAGGACGAAGGTATACATAAAAGCATTGCTTGCAGCACAAGTTCCACTGCACATCCGTACAGCATTGCCGCAGAGCGACACACTGGCTGTCGCGAGTGTTCACCAGAGCGCGACCACGGAGTATATTAACAAGATTTGCTCCAATCCATCACAGTCAATCGAAGGGACACAAGCGTTGACCATCACTCCTCAATAATGACATTGGAAGCCAGTTCGCGATGGCCAGAGTATACATGTATATAAAATGCCCGCCAAAAGTATGGAAACTGTCGATTTTTTTTTCAAAAACTACTGCGTCTTCAGCACGAAATGATGGTTCAAATAAACGCGTTTAAAGAGGCAAATAAGTGCCAAAATCTTCGAGCGTCAAGTCTGCAATCGTCCACACAAAAAAGCACTTTACTCATTATTAGAGGTGAAAATGGAGTTTTGATGGCTCGGTCAGATTGGTTTTAAATGCACTTAG
>JALBZZ010000578.1:0-19986 GCA_038051095.1 Globisporangium irregulare
CATGATGGTGTCCCGCACTCCAAGAGTGAAGGTCCTGTAATCATGCATCCTTACAGCGAGGGCAGCTGTGTCTGTGAAAGACGAACATCGCTGAGTTCATTCAAAACTCGCATGTCTTTTGCATGGAGCAGTACGACGACATCCTCTCACTTGCTGATCAAGAGCAGATCGTGAATGTGTGTAGTGCCGTGATGCCCCACTTGATTGAAGGGCTCGCCAACATCGTCGCCATCCGTGATCGCACCAGCGAGGCAAGCGGCGACTCCGTTCCACCAGTACTGCCCCACGAGCTCGTCGTTCTACCCAGCCGCAAGATGAGGATTATCGCCAAGCAGAAAGTTCGTCTGATGTCAAGTGCATCATGGGAAGAGCAACAAATTGATCAGATTAGCACGGAGCGTAAACAACTTCAGGCTGCCTATTACAACGGCAACGCTGTGAAGGCAAGCGTCGACCAGTGCAATTCGGACATGCCATTCAATGTATGTATTGGGCCATTCTGCCCATTACACGAAGGTGGACCACACCACCTTCACTGTGCATTGCGGCTGACTAGCAACAAAGGAATCATGGTACAAACGAGTCTCACCTGTACGGGTGACGTCATTCCATCATTAGACGATGTCACGAAAGGATTCCGGACCATTGGGAGTAACCATCTTCGGAATGATGGTTCCTGTTCTGGGGGAACTGGGCTGGTGACGCGTCGGACGTGGCACCAAGCTTTGGGTGATAGGCTTCCAGCCGATTACATCTCTGGGAATTTTTCCGCGAGACTTCAACTGGGTTGAACCTCAGTGTACCCAAGGTTTTATATATCAGTTTAGTAAGGGAAGGGGTTGTAGGAATGGTGTTTTATTTACAAGACCTCTAGGAGCCCTTGAGGCTAAGTAGGAGTAGCGACAGGAACCATAACAGCTTTTCAATCCAGTTGCAAATGTACCTTTAAGCACTCAAGTCTCCTTCCCTCCAAGTCGGGACGCTTCCTCTAAGACGCACAAGCGCACAAGCCGTGTTTGAGGGACTGTTGTGAACAGCTCCCCTTATAAGTGCTACCAGTTGTAACCGGGCGTATCCGAGTTACGTAGCACAGTGCACAGAGCGAGGAAGCGTGTGATGAACACCTTCCGCGAGGACTCGTGACGTGGCGGATCTGCAATACCTTTGCGATCCTATTGCCTGTTTTAACAGCGCAATGCAGGTAGAAAGCTTGGGTTTTCACCACTTGATTGAAAAGGGGAAATTGTAACTGTTCATTGTGAGCCAAATGGCGGGTTACCACTATCTGTGAATTTGTATGTTCTATAGCTAGATCAAGATAGTCCTATATTGACTGGCTATACAAGCTCAGTGTATTTGATTGGCTATTTGCCCGCCTTTATGGCCAATGAGGGGAGCCGCAGATCATGCTGGCTTCAGGTGCAGCTAAGTGCGCACCAGACTCTTTAGTCTCGCTTTGGCTCACTTTTTAAATGCTACGGGCCAAGTACGGCGAACCTCGGGTTCGACCTTTTGATTGTTGCACGAGGGTAACCATTGTTGCACGAATGTGAATTCGGCAGGCTGGGTTACTGCGGTGTAAACCCAGGTGTGTACCCCGTTACAAGCATGGTGGATGGCAACCGTTGCTGGTCAGTACAGCGCGTTGGTTGAGTTCATCGGAGGTCTGGCATCAGTTTTCCCGAATACGAGTGTCGTCGAGAGCGACTTCTCTATACTGAAGTACGAAAAGGGTCCCTACCGTGCGTCGATGACCGACTTTACGCTGCAAAGCATACTGCATTGTAAGCAGCTTGCCACGATCACCGCCATCCCAACTTGAGGAGCATCCGATTCGCGTTTTTAAACTGTGTTTTTGTAAGGACGCCTAATTTGCCTAATCTCAACCTTCAGATCGCGCCTAATCTCGTGAGATTATGACACCTCAGCAGACGCCTAATTTTAAGCGGCCAGATCATGTATCATGCCGTGAACACCTCGTCACACGACCATACTGTCGTCTGAATGTGGACCAAACACAAACTCCTGTCTGCATTCAGTCAAGCAACAGAAGAAAAATGACAAATGAGCCGCCATGGCTGGAGCTACTCGCGCCGTGGTGCGAGCCGCTGCGTGGGCTCGTGGCTCTGGAGGCCACTTCACACACGCACAGATCGCGCTTCTTGCTGCGCGCGTTCGACTGGCTCCGCGTGTCGCTGCGCCCGCCGCCGTCATCTGCCAGCGTCGTCATCGACGCTTGCGGTGATGAACAGAGCGATCGACAGCTCAGACGCTATCGTCAGGCATTCCAGCTGCTTGGACTACTCGCACATGTGGATATCCATGCTTTCCGAGAGGTGTTGAAGACGTCATGGGGGTTGAGCAGTGAGTTAGTGGACAGTGTGGCGTATGCAGGTGTAGAAGAAGAAGACAACGATGACGAAGGTGCATGTGCACGGTTTGCGTTCCAGTTTGGCGGTGACTCGATCGCCGAGAATGTGCGTTGGCCCGAGATGCTGTGCACCCAGCTCTTTATGCCGGAGTCTGCAACAGTTCATCATGAGTGCAGTGGCGATGAAGGGGATCTTGATGGCGAGGATGAAAGTTACAGACGCATTAGGATCAAGATGCTAGCACAAACGGCGGGAGGAGAGCGACGTGGAGAGAGGCCAGAGAATACAGAGGTGGCGGCAGTACCGATTAGCCTCGAGTTCAATCCACTGGGTATTGGATACAGCGACCTGGTCGAGTTTCTACTCAGTGTCGTCAACGTCGTGCGGACACTTCGAAATCGCGACATGCAACGTCAGACTACTACCGAGTCTGAGTCAGGTACCTTCAGCCAAAACGGTGGAGTGTGCGCCATCGCGTTGAAGCTGGAAGCAGTGAAGCTACATCTCTACAGTTTCGATATCACGACTGAAGTGGCGGAGATCCTGACGATGCTCGCGAAACTTGGCGTCACAGTATCGAATTTGGCGATCCATCTTCGCGAGAGCAGCATCTCGGAGGGCTGGTGCTCACGAGTAGCACAAGGGGCGCTATTTGAAGCGCTAACTGGAATTCCGCAAGATGTCCCGCCACCATCATCCAGCTGTGCTGTCGACTGTATCACCATTCAAAGTCCAAGCGTTGGAGTCGACCAGTTCGCGGCGCTGAGCTCAGCCCTCGCGGTTTCCAAGCACGTGTCGACGCTGAACTTGTTCTCCGTGTTCGACGACGCGTCGAGAACAAACAGGATCGCCAAGTGGAAATGGCTTGCGTACGCATTGTTTAGTTGCGACTCGGTGATCTCGGTGGGCAAGCTAGGGGTTAATGGCCAGAAGATGCTTTTGGAAGACGTGGAAGCGATGATCGCGGTGATCCAGTCTTCGAATCCAGTTCAAGAGTTGTTTTCGTCAGACAACGCACATTCTATTTCAACTCCAGCGAGCACATCACCAGGTCGCTATGAATCCATTGCTCATCTGAGTCAAGGCACCACCGTTCGCCTTGCACCGCTGGATGAAGGCGACGACTGGGGGCTTGACGACACGCTCTTTCTCGACCGAGACGTGCAGGTTCAAATGTTGTCAGATGATGGCGATGAGCATGGGACATCGAGCGAGTGGCTAGGTGTCTTGGTTCCTGGGTTCGGAAGATGCTGGGTACATCGCGGCGCTGTTTCCAAAATTGCGCCTCGAGTGGTGGGAGATGTCGAGACTGTAGCAACAACTGAACACCAGGTGACCTCATTTGCGATCTCGTTTGATGTGGACGTAAATGGTGGCTTCACATCGCTTCGTCGGCTACTGAGTGTGATTGGAGGTTCGCTGCAATCGCTGGAGATCTTCCAGGCGTACGGCTTCGCAGTCGCGTGCCTCACTGACGTACTTCGCTTCTGTCCCCAGCTGCGGAATCTGTACATTGAGGGAATCGAACTCAGCACAAAAGACATCGACGCATTCATTGAGCTGTACGACTCTCAGGACTGCGTGCTGTCGTCGCTTGCGTTTGAAGACTATCAAGTGAGCAACGAATCGATCACGCGCCTTGCCCACGCGTTGGCAGATCCGTCCAGGCGCATTGCGAGAACGGTCCAAGAGCTTTTCATCGGCGAGTCGACGGAAGAAATCACCCTCGATGAGGCAAATGTCCAGGCATTCCTTGCAATGCTCCAGGTTAACAAGACGCTTTTATATCTGGAGCTGCATCTACCGTCGCCGCTCTATGGATGGCATATTGATACGTTCATGGAACAGAACAATCGGTACTTGCCTGTTGAAAAGCGGGATCTACCACTGCGATCCCGGCTTGCGTTGCTCAGCATCAGCGCTGTATCGAGATTTAACCAGCTACGAGACATTGACGAGCGCGTGCTGTCGCATGTATTTGATTTCGCCGCCGTGGCGTCCACGAGAAGAGTTGTGATTAGAGAACTCTAGAGGCAATATGGCCAGCATAATAGACAATATACTCAGTGGAACTTAATGATGTTTACAACGCGCTGCTTTGGAATCGCAGCAAACTGGAAGATCAGAGCGACCACGTGACGATCCAGCCGCGATGTGTCTGCTGTCGTCGACGATGATGACGCTGAGCTCTGGCATCGAGGCCGTTTTAGAGCACGCTCGCCAAAGGCTTCGTCTTGATTGTCGTCATTCCCATCCTTCTCCTCTGGTGGATGCATATCCACGGTGGCGGTGAGCACGCTGAGGAACGCCAGTCGGCAGGCCAGCGGCATCTGCTCTTTGATGACGGGGAGCTCCTGGCCATGAAACTCGTTAAATAGTGGCAGGAAGTTATCGTACAGTGTGTACTCCACGTACAGCTCGAGATACTCGATCGTGGTGTTCGTTTCCAGCATCGCCAGCAACGCGAAGAGATTCGCTTCGTCGAGTGCGTATGACTCGAGTCGCTCGCCGACCGAGAGCTCTCGCAGCGTCTTCGCCAGCTTGGTGTCCTTGTTGCCGAGCGCCTGAGCGAAGAACGTGACCTCTTCGCTTTCTAGCTCCAGTCCCTGCAGGCTGAGCGACGCGATCTTGCAACCATTAGGGCTTCTTTCGTAGGCTTGAATGAGGACACTGAGCGTGTTTTCCTCAATGATATCGAGACTCAGGCGCTGGAGCTTCATGCAGGTTCGCAGAACCACGTCAAGTGTCTCGCTCGACATGCCGCCTGCTTTGAGCGCGAGCGAGAGCAGCGGCGCGCCGACCAATGCGATGAATGCTTGCAAAGTGCTTGGCTCCACCACGTGCTTGAACTCGGCGTGCAGTGACGTGATGCTCGCGTTCACGTCCGCCGCTTGTTGAGCCGGTGACTCTGGCGACAGGTCAGCTTCCGAGTTGCACAGATAGTACTGCACCGCGTCGCGGGCCACTGCACAGTGCGCGTATCCAGGCACCAGGATCTCCACAAAGTCGCTCGCGCTGTCGTCTTTCATGACCAGAAAGTGGTCGTCCGCGCCGAGTTCAAACGATCGGGGCTCATACGGGTCAAACGGGTCGATGACGATTCGAGTGTCTTTGCTCAAGAGCACAGAGACCACTTCTTGTTCGTCATTCTTCTCTTTGCTGATGTCCTGAGGCTCGTCGTTCGCAGGATTTCGGCCTTCCATGCCGTCGTTCTCGTTCTCCGAGTCGCTCATGTCTACTCTTAGCAGCGTCTTCGCTGGGTACTTTGCGTTTACGATGCTCTCAATCGCCTGAACGTCGTCGTCTCGCAAATTTGTGTCGTCGATGTGCAAGCTAGAGATGTCGGAGAGTGAATCCCGCCAGAAGAACGCGTATGCTGCCCACTGCCACTTGGTGAAGCGGTGGTAGCCGCGCTCTTCCGTGAACATCTCGCTCAAATGAACACCCTTGATGCCTTTTGAGGACGCCAGTGCCGAGCAGAACGCGCCAAATTGGTGCGAATCGACGCCTGGACCTCTCAATCGAAGCGCGTTGCCTCCAACTGGAGATGAAGACGGAGAATCAGAAGCAATACCATCGACGGTGGTCATCACCGCAGCATTCTTTACTGAGCAGCGTGTCATTGCGGTGATGAAATCGCCCATGTAGTCTCGAGGTGACTTGGCGATCGCTGTCGAGTCGTGAAGCGACAGCAGCGGGATCTTGATTCCCAGCATGAGCAACTCTCGCAGGATACTCATGGTCTTCTTCCCCAGCGTCACGCAGTTGATGTTGAGGCGCACAGACTCCAGAAAGAATGGAAACGGGTGGTCACCTCCGCTTGTGCTGCACTCGGACTCATCTTGGATTGCCTGCACGACCTCTAGCACGCTCTTCAGGTACGGCACCGACCAGTGAGACGGCAGCTCCGGCGGCTTGAACGTGATCTCGACTGGGATCTTTGTCGCTATTACTTCAGTATCATAGTATCCCCCATGTCTCGGCATCTCCATCTGCTCTAACTGCGCCATTGCGTCTCGGAACTCGTCGCTCAGGGTCTCGTAGTCGAGTGCCAGGAAGAACTGGTTGTACAACGTACTGCCCCACGAGATATCGAGATTCACGTACTGGTAGAACACGAACGAGAAGCGCGGCGCTAGTGCTTGTTTTTCTAACTGCCTACTATCGCCGTCAACAACCCTACCAATGCTAACTGAATCACACAGAGTAGATACGCCGCACTTGAACGCAAGCAGCTCTCGGAATGCGCCGTTGTCAATGCGCGCGACGGCGCTGAGCAGCTCCACTGCTTCGCGTAGTTCTTGGATGCGCCTCCAGTTCGCGCCTTTGCCATCCGGAGGCAGCGACACGCAGAGCCACAAATAGCTGCTGCGCATGCTGATGGGGTCGCCGCGCTGCTTCTCGAGCGTCACGCGACCGCGCAGATGCGCGCACCAGGGTTCGAGAAAGCGCCACTTCTCCATGTCAACCATGTGTTGTTGTGATGGTATCAAATCGTGGTACAATGCCTAAAAGTGCATTGGGCATGAATTGTCATTTCACCCAATCAAAATAAAACTGAAATAAATATCAACCAATGAAAAAGCCTAAATAAAGTGTTGGCGCGAAAAACAATTTTTGCCGCGTTTGCCATTTTCACACTCATATTTGTTCTCACTCGGATGACTCGCAATGGCAGTGATGGGGAAGCGAGCGTCGACAGCGACGCGCCATGGACCATCGCGCGCCTGCGGGACGACGGTGTGAGGCTGCGCATCGTGTACGCATCGCTCGCGTGCAGTGCATTCCCTTGTGTGCGCTGAGTCTACTTATGGGTGTGTGTATCGCTGTAGTTATCTGACGGATGCCATCCATTGTTTCCATGTTGTGCAGCAACATGCTTGGACATGGGAGTCTGCGCAGTTCGCTCGACGTCAAGCAGCTCGCGCTGCAGATCCGCAACTCCGACTACTCGCAGCGCGTACGTGGGTTGTTGCTCTTTATAGTGACCTTTGTGCGTAAGTGCTTGGAATTCTGCACTGTTGGTGGCTAACAGAAAATGTTGCATTGATTGTGAAAAAAATAGGGCTTCAATGCACTGGTGATCCGGTTCCAGACCCCAAAAGCGTCTGTGCTAGCGTATCGAAGTGGAAAGGTACGCACACGTGGTTACTTTATGGCGGTGAGGATATTGGGGCTCAATAGTGTTTGTGTCTGAACTAACTGCTTGAGTGTATCTGTATGCCTGCAGTTCTTGATCGTCGGATGCACAAGCGCGCTCGATGCGACGCAAGCGGTCGATAAATTCCGCTCCATATTGAAGGTAAGGAGTCTCTAGATATGTTGTTGGACAATGTGTCTCACTAAGCAAACCATCTGGCACTGTAAACGCGCTGCCTACTCTAGAAACTCTCGTACCCGTCGGATTTGTCCAAGTTCACGATCGCAAACGTCGTCGGATCAGCGGATCTGGGTTTCAAAGTGCGGCTAGAAGGACTCGCGCGAGAGCACTCGCGCTTCTGCACAGTACGTCGGTTGTTTTGGCTGAGTGTTGCCATCCCAGGTTTTTCGAGGTATCTTCGCAGCTAAAGTTATCGTGGACATTTTTGTGTTGTGGGCTATTACATTAGTACGAGCCGGAACTGTTCCCAGGGCTGATCTACCGCGTGGTCAAGCCCAAGTGCACGTGCCTTATCTTTGTGTCGGGGAAAATCGTCATCACGGGCTACAAGACCCGCGAAGAGGGCGAAGAGGTGCTCTGCAAGATGTTTCCCGTGCTGCTGCAGTACCGGATTCACGCCGAGAGCTTCAGCTCCGACTCGGACGACTCCAGCGAAGACAGTGACAACGACGATGATGAAGATGTGGAGCTACGAGACTAGTTCACATCTTCATCAAAGAGATATTTTGCAAGCCACCTCGAACATATTTAAAAAGACCAACAACGTACATTCTTCAAATTTATGATAGCGACATCTTGTTTCTTGTGGTTTCTCCTTCGTGACTCTCGACTGGAGAAAGTGGACGGCACCCAGATGTGAGCCATCTGCATCGTCGCCTTTTCTTTCTTATTACGCTACGTTTGTTCGCAGTGCGTTCTTTTTCTCCTCTCTTCTGTTCCGTCTTGTTGTTGAAGTTCCGCTGCACGAGCACGTACTTATGCCAGGTAGTTATACATCTGTGGGTTGTTGGGATCTCGCTCGAGGTATTCACGATCGATCAAACTCTCAATGCGCCGCTTGATGTCTGCTGCCTTCGCAGGAAACTTGACCTGCGTGAAGATCTCCGTCATGAGCAGCGCGTGAGAGAGCTTCTTACGCGACTTCATGATACGCACAATGGCGGCATCCACTTGGTACTGGCGGTCACGGAACACGCGTTCGTGGGTGTCCTCGTTCTCTTGCTTGGTCTCCTTCATCTGGATCGAGTTGATCTTGATGCGGTACAGCTGGTTGGCGAAGGAATTGTTGAACACAAAAGTGTCGCCATCTTCGACTTCTTTCCCCTTCGGGCTCTTTTGAAGCACACGGATCTTGCCGCACGCAAGCGACTGTAGCGTTCGTCGCAATTCGCCATCTTCTATCCGGGTTTGCTCCTTAATCTCCTTGAATCCCAGCGAATCGGTCGTGTTGAAGCACAGGAGAACGACAGTCTGGAACAGCGACACCACCAACTCTTTTTTGCCAGTCGGGAACGTAGCCTTCACGACGCACTGCGCCAATGAATGCTGCCACTGCAGCTGTCGACCCTGGTACTTAGACGAGTAGAACTTGTCGAAAATCTCTTTAAGTGGAACAAGCGATGACGGCAAGTTGATATCAACCGCAGCATACGGCGGCCAGAAGCCGGTTGTGAGGACTTGAACCTGCATGTCTGGGGCTTTTTGACCCAGTCCTTCCAACGCCGCTCTAGAAAAGAAAAAAATAGGAAAACAGAGTGCGTGAGTAAACTGAGCACGGCAATTTAGGCGGAATGTGTTATGCCCATACCTGCTGGCAGCGTGCTGCTGGAATTGGGTCATCACGTTTGACGAGAGATCGATATCCTTGAACATGCCCTCGAGCTAATACAGGGCAAAAACAGAGTACATGCATACATGAGACATCCAAACAAATGTAACAACACGACAAGAAAGCAACCGACAAAGTACCTTGTTCGTGAAGGAGCTGCCGCATTCAGTTTTCAGCTTGGACAGCATCAGTTTCTCCAAGTCAAACGACGCACTCTTTCCCACGAGCAGACGCTTCGCCAAGTCTTTCTTGTAGAACGCTTCGAACACGTCTTTTCCCTGAATGTACCGGAAAATCACCATGACGCGATCCAGCAAGCTCTCCACTTCCGTCTCTGAGCCACCCTTGTTTCCCGTGCGAAGCTTGGAGTCCACATACTTTGCCACCAACTCAGCAGGTCGACTGGCGCGGACGTTGATCGCGTACTCCATCGCCGACTTCATCGAGAACACAAAGTCCGAGTTCGCCTGGAACGACTCGCTCAACACTGTGTCGAGCTCAGACTTGAGCTGCAGCACTTTCTCGACCAAGTTCTTCTCCTGTTCGATGTCCATGACGAGGGTCGACACTTTTTTGCGAATGTAGTTGGAAAACGCGGTCTTCAAGTCGTCCACTGCGTCCACCTTGGCATACAGTAAATACATGCGCTTCAAGTCTTCGATGCGTCCTCCATCCATGAGCGACTCGAAGCCTCTCTCGAGCAGCATCGCGACATGTGGCTTCAGAAGCTTGTTCTCCACAACAGCCACGAGCTGCTTCTTCGTCGAAGTGTCCAAATAGTGAACCACACGCTCGTTTTCTTCGTGCAGGCGCTTCTCGACATGCAGCAGGAACTGTGGAACGCTGGACGCTTCCGACACAGTCACACCTTCCTCCGTGTAGAATCGCTCCGAAGCCGTAAGGAATGGCGTCTCAAAGTCTGAGTGGTACAGCTGCAGCGACAAGAGCATGCGAAGCAGGTTGTACAGGTAGCTTCGGCTGATCGCTTCGCCCTTTCGCTCACGCTCGATCAATTCCAGCAGTCCGTCGATCAGCTTCGACTCCAGGTGCTTGCGCTGCACAATGTTGTCGCGCAGGAGGTTGAGTCCCAAATCCCAGATCGAAGCGATGTGTGGGGTCTGCATCACATACGTGCGGTCCAAGTACAGGAAGATCGTTCGGATCACGAGCATGTCCTCGCAGTGGTCTTCCCACAGCTGGTGCACCGCTTCGAGAAACATGTTGATATCGCCAGTCGCATTCTGCAGCTGCTCCACGCGCGCGCGAATAAACGTCGAGCACGTATCTTCGAGCTTCTTGTACAAACTATTTACCAAGACACAAGAACATACACAGTGGCAAGTTAGCACACGCAGCGTTCGCCCCTGAGCAACAGCATCAAGAAACCCAATCGCTAGTTACCTCGCCGCCATCTTCCACGTGCACATGTCCTCCACCGATCGGTAGAGCTCTTCGCGGCTGAGCGACGTCGTCTGCTTCTGGTGCACGGCGTTAATCGCGGCCTCGAGCTTCTTCCACGTCTCTTCTTCAAACGCTGGCGGGAGCTTTGGTGTCACTTTGAACGGCTTGATCGTGAGCTTCTTCTTCGCCGCGAGGCCGCCACCGCCACTCGTGAGCTTCATGCTAGAGCCGTTCAGCACACCGTCATGGCTAGGTTTGCGGCTGCGGAAGCCGATGCCCGCACCGCCGCTGCTGGAGCTCGTGCGCGCATTCGGATCTTCAACTTTTGGAAAGAACGACGACGCCATACCCGATTGTTCCCCCACTGCTGCTGATATACACAGACGCACGTACACACATACAATAGCTTCAGCCTTACACTCGCACACATACATCCGTGCACAGAGAGAGAGAGAGGCACACACACATGCATGCATGGGCTTCCTTTCATCCCCACTCACTCAGTACCTTTTCGGCTGCTTCTGTGTTGCTCGTTGCTTCGAATGCGGAAATGGGGGCAAAGCGAAAAGCCCGCAAACAAAAGCGTCTCGGCGGTTCTTTTGTTGACTGCTCTCGAGCAACATTCGCGCGACACTGAATGTGGGGGAAGGGTGATGCGATGCTGCACTCAAGCAGCATTCGCGCGACCATCGCTCGAGTTGATGGATTCTTCTTGTTGGTTTGGACAAAATAAAAATCACCTGATCATTTTGGAAATTGTAAACGCTTTATGCATTTATTTTAGCTTCGCACCACAACTCGAGATCTGCACACATGTCCTCTATTCGTTTGTTCTTACGGCATCCATATCACACGTGCATCTTCAAGTGAGGCTCGCGCTTTCTTGCTCTTCGTCAAATTACAAAAAATCCCCCATTCACAAACTCTGGATGTCGATCTCACGAGTCGGACGTTCAGCTGCAAAGAGAAAGATCAGCGAAATCACGTCGCTATCAAGGCTCTGGAGCTCGACCTCCCTTGCTGCAAGTCGGGGTTTCTTGCGAGTCGGTTGAGGGTCCTTGTTGTCTGATTTGCCGATAGTCGAGGTCGAAGTCGTGTATACTACACTGAGGAACGCGAGTTGACTCGACAGCGGCAGTGGGGCTTTCACCACAGGAAGACTCTGTCCGTGGAACTTCATCAACTCTGGCGCGAGGATCGCATACAGAGCTGATGAGATACGCAACTGAAGACTCTCGAGCACCTGGTTCACTTGGAGCATTTCTAGGACGGCACTGAGTGTAGTCGCCTCGAAAGCTCTCACGGGTTCCGGGATCAGTTTCAAGTGTCGCAAAGTTTGTGCAGCAGCACTTGTTGCATCGCACAGCAGACGGATGAGTTTCGTCGTGTTCTCACTCGGAGCAAAGTCGAAGATGCACAGGTCGGAGATCTTGCACTGCCTCTCTTCATACGCAGCGATGAGCTCCTGCTCTGCAATGCTGATGATATCCGAGATCTCCAGCGTTTTTAGATTCGGGCAGGCGTTCAAAATCTGGCGGAAGCACGAGGAGTTTACACCAACTTCGGAGAGCATGTCGAGTCCTGTGAGCTGGGGGCCGAGGTACATGATGAGCGGCAGAAGCACGTTTCCATCGGTTGGACGCTGGAAGTCCAAACTGAGAGAAGTGATCGCGCCTTTGTAGCCAAGCGACAGTGACGATGATGATAATGAATGAGAACTCGCAGTCACAAACTGAGTGATTGACTCCCGTTGCACTCGGCAATGTCCATAGCATGGCACGATAATGTCAATGTGCCCACAACTTTTGTCGTTGTTCAGCACACGAAACTGGACTCCTTTGTGGCTTAGCGACAGCGTAACCGGTTCAATCTCTTGCTCACTCAACACGCAGATCTGAAGAACAGCGCCGGCTTTCAAGCACACTGAGACAGGATCTTGCTCGCCTTGGTCGTCTTCCAGGTACTCTCCTTCAGATGCGTCCTCGAAATCTTCTTCCTCGCCGCCGTCTTCGCTTCCTGAATCACGGAAATCCAATTCCTCGTACTCTTCGTCAATGCTGTTTAGCATTCTAGCGCCGAAGATCTGGTGCTCGTCTACTTCTTCGTGCCCATCTTCCTCGTCATCATCGTCAATCTCCTCCTCACTATCACCACCTTCACTGTCCTGGTTATCTACTTGTGTCCTAGAGCTCCAAAGAGTCGCTGCCGGGTTCTTCGATCTCAAGATACCCATGACCGCCTCGATGTCTCGCTCTCTGAAGTAGTTGTCTTCGATAATCAATTTGGAAACACTCGAAGCCGAGTCCTTGCTGAAAAGCGCGTAGGCAAGCCATCGCCAGCACTCGAGCTTCCTTTTCTTCATCGCTCCGAAACCCAGACTGTCCACATGCAGCTCGTAAATACGCTGCGAGGTTGCGATCGCAGAGTAAAGCGCTTGGATCTTTTGAATGTACGTTCGGCTGGAGCTCTTTGAGACGTGTTGGTAGAAATTGTTGATATGCACTCGATTTTGATTCCCCGGATCTTCCGAATGCGCCACCAACACACGACCTTCGTTGCTGCTGGTAGAGTAATTGTCACTCGAAGACAGTCTTTTGGAGGTCATCACTTGGAGCAAATGCGCCATCTTGGAAGCGGACAGCTGCCCAATCGCAGTGTTCGCGCCGATGTCGATCCACGGATACAGCTGCACTCCTCCTCCAATCTGGTCGTCTTCAAGTTCCACGATTTGTGCGAGAATCACCAAGGCACCAGCTGGGAGAGCGAGGCGACCAATATGCAAACTCACGTTCTCCAATACAAACTGGAAGACATACTCTTGAGACGTATCGACCGTTGATGCTACTATTGTTGCTGTTTCTGATTGGTTGTGGTACCGCTTCTTCTGGATGCCGCGCACTAGCTCCAGCACACTCGTCAAGTACCCGCTCACTAACTCGGGCTCAAGCGTGCGACGAGGAATGAATTGCACGTGCACCATACATTCCCCAATAATAGAAGAAAAGCGCAATCCACCACCACCGCATACCTCTTTCGTTGTCGCTCTGGTGCGGATCACCTGCATTGCCTCCGTAAACTCTTCGCTCCCACATCTCGCCGCCGATGATACGAAGAAGAACGTCCGATAGAAGTTCGTATCAAAGCCCAGCGCGTCGTCCTTCGAGTCCCCCAGACGCACCTCAAAGTGCGGCGGAAGTACTCTTGGAGTCACGAGCGGCAAGTTCGCGCACGCGCACTGGCGCTCCAGCAGCTCTTGCCACGCGGCATTGTCCACAGTGGCGACAGCTCCGAGCAGCGCGATCGCCTCACGGCATTGCACGATTTGCTGGTCCGGGAGCGAGCCAGATGACTGCGGACGGAGACGCACGTAGATCAGCAGCCCGTGGTGGTCACTCGGCTTGAGCGCGACGCTCGCGTGGTGCTTGAGGAAGTCGCACCATGGCGCTAGCGCGACCGTCGCCCAGTTGCTTGAGTGCTCAATGGCCATTGAGTTTTCGATTACGGTTGGCGTAATGAGTGTTTATCCAAATGACCATTTGGGCATTATTAGCCAGTCATTTTGCTTTTCTGAAATAATGAGCTACTGATTGGATAAAAATGAAACCTTAAGAGTATATTGCGGAAATTGCTCTTTTTTTACAATTCTGATTAGAATCAAATTCGTGGGAGGTAGGTAGTCTTCGGGATCGGTCACATTCACGACGACACGCTAGAACTCGCGCTCCGCTGCAAGCTGGAAGACTAGCTCAAGCACGCCTCGATCCAGTTTCCCAGCGTTCACAAGTCTGCTGAATGGGTCCGAGTAGTAGGCTCCTTGCTTGCGTTTCTTTGGAGATCCAGCACTCCCAGAACTGAGGACTCTGCGACGCTGAGAAACGCGAGACAAACTGGGACTGGGAATGGCATTAGTGTTCCGGCGAGGTGCTGTCGATGTGTTCGCTTCAGATTCCACTCAATGTATCTCGCTTTGTCTCCCGAGATCTCGACTTCAAAGACCTCGAGAACTTGGTTCTTCAGAAGCACCAAACACCCAATGTTGAGAATTTCGCCGCCAAAGTAGGTCCCTGCACGCGGGAAGAGCGACTATTCACGAATCGGCTTTGCAGCTTGTGACGTCGGATCTTGAAGCACTTTGGTAATTCGAGCGTGAACTCGGATAGAAAAGGGCTCACTGCTGAGATCGGTGATTCGGCATTTGCTCTCTGTGTTAGTCTTCACTGCAATCATTTCGAATCACTTGGAACTCGCTGTTCTCTCCCTACACCATCAACTCAGGTAGATTCAACGGACACTCGCAGCTAAATGAATCGATTCGAATCACAGTACCCACTTTCAGAGAGACCGAGCCAGGATCGCTGCCTTGCTTGCTCACTCGGGAGCCCGTGTAACATGCTCGCACATCTGGATCCTCGTCACCAATGCCCTCTTCGTCGTCGGAGAACACATCATTTTTGTACTCGTCACCGCCATCGGATTTATCGCTGAGGCACCCGCGATCTCTCGCGGTCCTCGCAAGCCCAAAGAGCTTGGTACTCGAACAGTCGAGAAACATCACAGTTTGTTTCACTGTAGTAGTAGCGCTATTTGGAGTTCTTCTTCTCTAGGCAGAAATCTGGAACTTTCTCAATGAGATGATTAGAAGCAACAACATAGCAACAATGCTTGACAACCTGGGTCATTGCGAGCAGCTCGAGCGCCTCGCGGCATCACAGCGCGTTCTCGCGCCACCTCCGTCGTGTCGAATCAACGCCGAGGTCTACATGCACCACGGACTCACCAGAGAGCACGCCGGACATCTGCTGGAAATGCAAGCGCCAAGGCTTGAGGATCTCGCCCCATCGCTGCATGACGTCGCGCCGTGCTCTTGTGTTTGCTGCGGCTTTGGCTTTCTGTGCGGCTGGGAAGGAACCAGAATGAGCGAATGACTCAGCCCAGTCACTGGGGACATCCTTGGACCAACATTGACGAAAGGAAGGAGATGGGTGAGTGAGTATCCAAGCTGCAATGTAATGTTACTTGTATCATATCGTGTAGATCAACAGAAAACATAGACCTACCATAGGGACAACTACATAACCTAAATACACAAAAAAACATACACAAGAAACTTACTCCACCTGGATCTGCGCCTGCCTCCTATGCGACGTTTACATATCGTCGTCCGAGTCTTCCTGCGCCCGCAAATTCGCAGTGGACATAAAGCGGAGCGGGTTGTCGTCTGTTTCCTGAATCCGGATACAACGGGTCCTCGGCTCGCCTGCAAACTCGAAAATCAGCGACAGCACGCCGCGGTCGATGCGCTCCATAGCGAGAAACGGACAAAGACGTGCTCGCTTGCTCTCGAACGGCCCGTTCAACTTGACGTGAGTACTGCTGCTGTACGACTTTAGCACACTCAGAAAGGTGAGGCAGCACCAGAGCGGTGGTGGGCCTTTCGCTCCAGAAAGAGCTCGCCCATGAATCTCCAGCAGACGGGTCTTGAACCTTTTTTCTTCTTCCGGGTAAACAGCGATCTCAAAGTACTCGAGCACCGAGTTCGCATCAAGCATTTCGACAACCGCCGTAAGGAAGTCGTCACCAAGGAGCACATCGCGAGCGTGGAACAACGACAGCTTCTGGAGCGTCTCCGTGATCTCGGCCGTTGGGTCTTGAAGCGTGCGGATAAAGTCGACCGTTGACTGGACGGGTCGGACGCCGCCTACATGCAGTTTGATAAGCTTGCAGCGGTTTTCAGAATACGCCGTGACAAATCCCTCACTGGGCCAATCAATTGCAGCATCAACCCGGAGGGATTCCAAATAAGGACAAGCCACCAGCACTTTCTGAAGCGATGAAGGACTCACAAACACACCTTTTTCCAGCTTCAGAGTCGTCAACTTCGTCCCGAGATACTTGCGAAGAGGAAGGAACTTGTCAGCGCTCACATACCTCAAGTACGCTAAACGCAGCGATGCGATCGAGCCGTTATATCCCAGCGCGATGGAGCTTGGAGTCTTGCTCTCTGGAACAGGCACGAAGTGGTCGACAAGCTCACGCTTCACGCTGCAGGTTCCAAAACTCGGGACGATAATGTTCACGAGTTCAGTGCTCAAATCATTGGCGATGATCCGAAACACGCTGTCTTCGCTCAAAACCAGTGACTCCTGTTCCTTGACTTCGCCCTCTGGAACGAATCGATCGATTAGAATTGTGGTCCCCTTCTTGAGCACCACCGACCCAAAATCTTGCGGTAGCTCGCGCGTGTCTTCTAAATTCTCACGGTAGTAGGCTCGAACGTCTAAATCCTCACCCTCGATCCCGACTTCATCTTCAAGATCAGGGTTGTCGTCAAATTCCCCTTCATTATCGAACATTCCATCTTCGTCTCCGTCATCTAAATCTTCTCGATCATCTTCGGGTCCGTCAATTCCGTCTCGGCCTACTTCCGCTTCAGTGTCGTCCTGGAGTTCGGCATCGTCAGCGCTGTCTTGGCCTTCTTCCGCTTCATTGCCAGCATTCTCGCCATCTTCTGCATCTTCAGCCGTGGTCTGGTCTTCAGCTTAGGGCCATCACTTTTCGACTCTCCAATATCCTCCACCCGAGCTCCATCTTCAGCATCAATGATGTCATCTTCAGCATTCTCAGCTGCATCATCAACCTCTGCTTCGCTCTCAGCATCAGGATCATCGTCTTCATCGCTTTCAACACCTTCGGGGCCGAATCCACCGCCTTCCTCATCGTCGTTATCCGATCCCTCGAGGGCGTTCAGGGCATTTGATTGCTCTGCTACCGCATGGTGTTGTGCGAGCACTTCCAGGTCTAGCGCTCGTCTCGCAAACCCGCCGAGCTTACCGGCGGGATTTTTCGCATTTAGGATACTCAGTATCGCATTGATATCTCCCTGGAAGATATTCAGATCACTCAAGCCAAGTTTCGACACGCTCGTTTACGACTCTTTGCTCAAAAGGGCATACGCGAGCCACTGGTATCTCTTCCTCTTGGTGCCGAACCCGATGCCGCACGCCAGATTGTCCATCTGGAACTCGTCAGCGTGTCGCGCCGTTCCAAGCGCAGAGCAAACGGCCTTCCATCGTAGCGTGAATGCGTAATTTGCTTCAACCGAGTGCACTTGGCTGGTGTTCGAGATGACGACGCGATTTGGACTTGGCGGTGCTTCGCTTTTGGATTTCGTCACTGAACGAGACGGCGGCGAAGAGCGAGTCACGAGCGCCGTCAGCAATGGCTCAAACTCGGTCGCTGCTAAACTCCCGACCGTCGTCTCAAAGCCAATGTTCACTCCAGGGTAAAAGCCCGTGCTGTCAATGGGAATCTTCAAAAACTCGACCAGGATCTGCGAGGATCCTGGAATAAACGTGAAGCGCGTCGTGTGTACTTCGACATCCCCCAGCACCAGCCGCGACAATTGCACCTTGTCGGCAGGTTTTCTGCCCGACAATGGAGCCGACAAGGCCGTTCGGTCTCGCGCCAGTGCTGCTGCTTTAACCATAGCCACGACACCTTCCAGGTACGCGTTCGTTTGCTTCGCCTTGATCCCACGACAAGGGATACACCGCACGCACATGGGGAACACCTCGAGGCACCAGAGCTTGTAGCACATCTCGTGAGTCATCGCGCTCTGGATCTTTGCTGCCGCAGCTCGGAACTTGGCACGCTTCGGGCTCATCTCGTCAAATTCACAGAAGAAGACGCGATAGTAGTCTGAGTCGATCTCTTTGCTGCCCGCCTTCGAGTCGCCCAGTTTAATCCAGAAGCGTGGCGGCTGGGCTCAGTCGTCCCAGAACTTGTACTTCTCACACCCACATCGGTCCTGCAGCAGCTGCTGCCAGGGAACAGGGTCCACGACCGCGATCATCGCCAGCAACTCGAGCGCTTCTCGACACACGAGCACGAGCTCATGGGGCGAGAGCATGTGCCAGTACTGGCGCGGATGCAGGCACACAGAGACCAAGAGCTCGTCCTGATGGTCAATCGTGAGACGCACGCGAGTAGTCACGCGCAGGAACTCGCACCAGGGCTCCACAGACGGCCACTTGGCACTCGCCTCGCAGATGCGGCTCGCCACCTTGCCTTGCTTTTACAGTCGCACCTCCCATTAACTGAACCCCGCAAAATTTAGCCCTGTCTAAAATAGTCATCGATAAATCAATTATCTCTTATGAATTGCTCACTGTTTTACAAACACTCTGGTGATTCAAAAAGCGGCGCGCGGCACGAACGAGAAGGAAGACAACGACACGGAAGATGCCAAAGACCTCGACACACGTTTGTCTAACAAACGCGCAGAAGCAGACACTGCACGTCCACCATCGAGCGCACCCGGAGATGTCGCTCATGGATGTGCGCGAGTGGGCGCGCTCGGCGCTCGAGCTGCGAGTACCACCCGCGCTGTCGGCCCTGCGCACACTCTTTGACGGCCCGGAGCCCGTAAGCTCTTCGAATCCTGCGTCCAAGACGCAACACAACGTGGCTTGCCCACCCCTGGAAGCTGTGTTGGTGTACTGGATCAGCGTCTGCGAGCGCATGCAATTGCCGCTCGTGAACCAGGCGACGATTCGCGCGAAAGCAGCGAAAACCCGCGAGAGCATCATGAAGGACCCCGCATGGTTGATAAGCACCGCACTTGCGCAGCTCACGTTTTCGAATGGATGGATGGAGAAGCTGCAGCATCGCCATGGTCTCAAGTCGTGTCGTGTTCACGGCGAAGTAGCATCAGCGAGTGCCGACGACGTCAAGAGAGGGCGAGAAGAGCTTTTGCGTGTAACGCGCAACTTTGAAAAGAGACACCTTCAACATGGACGAATCCGCTTTCTTTTACTGCATAGTTCCTTCAACATCTGTGTCTAAGAGCAGCACGGCGGGGAGGAAGAACACCAAGAAGCGCATCACCGTTGCTATCACGGCCAATGCCGACGGCTCCATCAAGGTGCCTCTGCTATTCGTGGGGACTGCGCGCCAGCCTCGGTGTTTCAAGGGCAAAACTGGTGAAGAGCTGGGCCTGCAGTATCGCTACGCATCGAAAGGCTGGATGAAACCCAGTTATTTCAAGGGTGACTGGGCAACTTCAACGAGACAATGAAAAACGAAAGACGCCACGTACTTTCGCTACTCGACAATGTGTCTTGCCACCGAGGCTGTAACGGGGTACACACGTTGGGTTACACCGCAGTAGCCCAACTCCTTGTCGAACACATTTCGCGCAATTGCTTTAAGGCCGAACCAGAAGT
>JALBZZ010000579.1:0-19956 GCA_038051095.1 Globisporangium irregulare
CCCCCCCCCCCCCCCCCCCCCCCCCCCCCCCCCCCCCCCCCCCCCCCCCCGGGCGTAAACTGCATCTCCTCTTTGGGTCGACTGCGACTGAAAATTCTTCGTGATAGTATTCAGCCTGTCAAATTTGTACATTGACTTGTACGAACGATTGATATACGCCGCAATACGCGCGTGGCTCCCTCCCTCACCAATTTGGGACAACGTTCGCCTGGATGAGTTGAACGAATCGATGATGGGCTGACAGGCAAGAGAATGTAAAGGATTGATCGATCAGTAATCAGGAGTGCGGAATAATGAGTGAGCATGCGATTGGCGGACTTTTTTGTCCGCACGCAAACAGAATTAGTGACACAACACAAACAATGGCCCAACCAAAGCATATTCCATACCGAGTCAAATTGATCAGCAAAAAGTGCCTTGCCGCTCAAGGTCGTCAAGTATGATGGCGCTGATGTCTGAGCTTCTGCCAATCGCGACCCATTGTTTGCTCAGCAGAATTAAGTCTTGCAACACCTTCTCGTCGTTTCTCTCGAACAGTATGCAGGCGATATTGACTAAATCACTCATCGTCATCAGTGGCGCTTGTCCTTTGAGCCTCTTGCCGTTGGTGATGCGTTTTATAAGGCATCGCTTGCGCATATTTCGTCTGCACCGTCTGTACCAGTCGCTGTCTTCTTTAAACAACACTGTGCCTCTAACTGGCCCTTGACTGAGCTGAGATAGTTCATAGACGTCTACCATTATATGATGTTGTCTTGGAGTAGGGGATCTGTGACCTTGCTAATCATTTCTTGGCAAACTTACTCAGCCGATAGTGCTCTTAAGAGCAAGTTTTTCCCCACGCGCTTTTTCAAGAACGTGTCGAACTTACGTTGCGCAGATGCATCCTGCTTGCTGGACGACTCACTGTACTCATTGTCCATTAGATTGATGGTCTCGTTGAGCTCTTGATGGTCAGGTGCGCTCATCTTGTCGTGCTTGATGGGATCTGTCGGCGAAGTGACGAAAGGATAGGAACTGCACCTATTCAAGATCTTCAAACCCCACGATCTCGCTCCAGCTCGCACTTATGCGCAAATGTCGTAACTAACAAATATTTCACAGTATTTCTTAGACAAACTTTGGCACCGAAGATTAGGCAATATACTACTGTAATGAGTCACTTCGTCACAAAAAAAAATACAAAACACACTATTGCGACGTTATGCAATCAACGGACGATATCCAGATGGAGTTGAAACAAGGTGTTCCTGCTTTGAAGTTCCTCCTCAATAGAGCGCCCCTCAGCACCAACAGTGAGGTCCAATACTCAGCACCAACACCAATTTGGCAAGCCTCCACTCGCGGACTAACGCCATGGAACCCGCGCCTCTCCAGCAGCAGCCGATCTGGTGGCCATTGCCACAACAACAATAGCAGCAGGAGATCTCAGTCCACGTCACAAGCGACAGCGACTGCCTCCTCTGGGACGCAGAGCTGCTCGCATTCATCGACGATGTAGTGACGGTCAAGTGTTCTGGCGACACGAAGTCCGAGCCGGAGGATGGAAGTGGTGCCGTCCTGACGGACCTCAGCACGAGCGAGTCGCTGAGCGAGGAGGACATCGAGTTCATCGTCCGCAGTACCGACGAAAAGGCCCCTGAGTGGCATGTATTAGCAACGACAGCACCAGCGGACAGAACAGGCCGTGACGACGCTACCTCCGCAACTACCGCTTCGCAGGCTGCAGGAGTAGCGAAGAGCACCGTTGGTCGGCGATCCGCTGCCAATCAGGCAGTCCGTTCGAGAGCCAAACCTGGTGCAAAGGCGAATACGTTTACAGCGCTCACTCTGTCCATAAGTGCGATGAACTCCGCTGAAGAAGCTCGACGGGAGCGCAATCGTCTCAAAGTCCGCCGCCTCTACTACAGAAAGCTGGTACGTTTTCCCTCATGTCTTGCTGGATGTGAAAGTCCCTCACATCGGAATAACTCACAATGCTTCTATATTATGCCGCAGGATCGAATGAATGCGTTGCGAACACAAGTGGCTGACCTGGAAGAGAATCTGAAGCGCCTTAGGCTCGTACAGACCAGCAGCACGGACACAACGGGCAAGATGGAGCGAGACCTTATCATACAAGTTCCGTCTACAAAATCGACTGTCGATTATGCGGCACTACTGGAGCAACTCATCAGCACCAGGCAGCGCCTGCAGCACGAGAATGAGTACCTCCGCCGCATCGTCTCCCAGCACGTGAAGAGCGTGCACGCAATCTCTGTGAAGCTCATGCAGCAGCGTGTGCCTTCTGTCGCGCACCTTACGATCAAGTCTGTGACGTACCAGGAGTGCGCCGAGCTGCACCGCCAGACGCTCAGCCAACTACACAAGTTTGCACAGAGGAAGGCGATGTTCACATACGCCGGGAGCATTTGCGGCTGGCATAGCAGCCATTTTATTCAGAACAGCACGTTCCAGTTCAGCATGGAGAAAGTACAGCCATACTACAGCGCAGACCAGATCGGGGAGCGGGTCTGGGCGGTACTCTGCGATCCGGACCAGTATGCGCGCCTGTTCTCGACTGCAGTGGGCATGAAGTGTTATGTGCTGCAGAGGATCGACGCCGACAATTTCGTCGTCTTCCACGAGTTCCGCACGATGAATCCGCTCGAGGAGCACCAGGTGATCGTGCGAACGCTCCTGCTGGTTTCGCGCGTGCGCTCTGAGTCAGGAGGCTTCCTCATCGCAGCCACGAGTCTCGACCAGGACAAGTGGGTACTCGAGGATATGACGACGAGTCCACAGGACACGGTCTTCTGGAACTACCTCTCGTGCTATATGCAGTACACGGACGTACCTGAGAGCTCTGGCTACGCGTGCTTGTTCGCGGGCCACATGCCGATCATTGGCTCGAACGTGGGCTTCTGGATGCTGGAGATGGTGCAACTGGCCGTTCGGTGCGAGAACTTGACGATCGGCCCGGGGTCCTACTCGCTACTGGCAATAACTGACGAAGACGGCAACGTTTGACAGCGCTCAACAATGAGAGTGTGTATGTATGTATGTGTGTGAGAGAGAAAGAGAGAGAGCGCATTCACCACCGCTGTTATGTTTGCGAGTGGGGATCCTGAACCAGTGAAACATCCATTACCAACTGTAAAACTGCCAACACTGTCCCTGTAGCCACTGAGAGCTTGCACACACAAACAAGTTGTAAACAACGAAGACTTTTCGTGCAAGTACCACCAACACAAACTGAAGTGTCTTGCTCAAAGACATCACGAGATTTACACCACTAACAGCGAGTAAGCTGATGCTGATGGTCGAGGAGATCAGGTCACAGCGCAGATCCAGCGCTTGGACGATATTGATGCGACTAGTGTTGGTATCTCGAAGGGAGAGGTTGTAGGCTGTAACCTTCAATAATGCCTCTCCTGAAAATGTCTTCTTTATGCGCCAGGTTCAACTTTTTTTGCGCCAACAGCGATGGTAAAGTCACTGAGGAGACAGAGAGACAGAGAAACAGAGAGAGAGTGAGAGAGAGAGGGCCAACATTCGTGGCAACGCCATGGAACCCACGCGCTTCTGGTCACCACCACAGCAACAGCAAGAGCCCTCCTCACTCGTTGCAGGTTACAGCAACAACCTCCATTGGGACGCGGCCGCGGAGCTGCTCGCGTTCATCGACGACCCAGAACTGGTCGAGAGTCCTGATGACGCGATACCCGAGGATGTCGGCGGTACGGAGTCGTTAATCGAGGAGGATTTCGAGTTCGTCGTCCGCAGTAACAGCAAGAGAACACTGACATCGCCTGTTGTAACAGCAGAATCAGAGAATGAAGCACGTGACGGCTCGCCATCCGCAACTACCGCTTCTCAGCCTACAGAAGTGGCAACAAGCACCGTTGGTCGGCGACTTAATGCCAACCAGACAGTCCGTTCGAGAGCTAAATCTGGCGCAAAGACGAATGCGTCTACAGCGCTTACTTTCCCCACAACAAGGAATACCTCGCTTGACGAAGCTCAACGGGAGCGCAATCGTCTCAAAGTGCGGCGCCTCTACTATAGAAAGCTGGTACGTTTGTGTCTCGTTCATACTGGGTGTTTGTTGTCGACAAGTCCCACCGAAATGACCCACTATGTGTGCTGTAGGATCAAATGAACAAGCTGCGCACACAAGTAGTCGACCTGGAAGAGAAGCTCGAGAGCATCAAATTCACTCAAAACAGTAGGAATAACACGGAGCTCAGCGTGGTCACCGTCACTCCACTATCAGAGTCAGGTGTCGATTACGCCGACCTGCTCCGGCAACTCATCAGCACCAGGCAGCGCCTGCAGCACGAGAATGAGTACCTCCGCCGCATCGTCTCCCAGCACGTGAAGAGCGTGCACGCAATCTCTGTGAAGCTCATGCAGCAGCGTGTGCCTTCTGTCGCGCACCTTACGATCAAGTCTGTGACGTACCAGGAGTGCGCCGAGCTGCACCGCCAGACGCTCAGCCAACTACACAAGTTTGCACAGAGGAAGGCGATGTTCACATACGCCGGGAGCATTTGCGGCTGGCATAGCAGCCATTTTATTCAGAACAGCACGTTCCAGTTCAGCATGGAGAAAGTACAGCCATACTACAGCGCAGACCAGATCGGGGAGCGGGTCTGGGCGGTACTCTGCGATCCGGACCAGTATGCGCGCCTGTTCTCGACTGCAGTGGGCATGAAGTGTTATGTGCTGCAGAGGATCGACGCCGACAATTTCGTCGTCTTCCACGAGTTCCGCACGATGAATCCGCTCGAGGAGCACCAGGTGATCGTGCGAACGCTCCTGCTGGTTTCGCGCGTGCGCTCTGAGTCAGGAGGCTTCCTCATCGCAGCCACGAGTCTCGACCAGGACAAGTGGGTACTCGAGGATATGACGACGAGTCCACAGGACACGGTCTTCTGGAACTACCTCTCGTGCTATATGCAGTACACGGACGTACCTGAGAGCTCTGGCTACGCGTGCTTGTTCGCGGGCCACATGCCGATCATTGGTTCGAACGTGGGCTTCTGGACGCTCGAGATGGTACAATTGGCCGTTCGGTGCGAGCGCATGGCAATCGGCTCGGGGTCCTACTCGCTACTGCCCACAACCACAGACGAGTAAGGTGGCAATGATCCGCAGAGATGATCAACATGACAAAGGTACTTGCGTGTGTGAGGCATTGCTGGAAAATGGTTTACAAAACCTTCGAAAATGGTCCACTAAACTATGAAATTGGTTTACTAAATATGCGTATGAAATGGTTTTCAAAGCTGCGAAAATGGTTTACTGGTCGTGTTACTCAAATGAGATCGTCTCTCTTCGAGTATAAAGATACACCAAATGATCTCAAACATCAAGACTGCATCTGTCCATTCAAATAACCGAACTCTTCGCTTACACACTATGAGCAAAGAAGTAGCCAAAACAAAAACAAAAAAGAGATACCAACCAACCAACCAACGACAATTACGACAATACTTAATGGGAGAGGGGTACGACGGCCTTCCTAAGCTCCGCATCTGCTCAGGAGAGCCACAAAATCAGGGATACACTCTGTCGCTCTCTCAAAGCCAACTAGGACGCCGTGAGCACGACCTGCGGCCCCACGACCTGCGCCTCGCACCGCAGCGCGATCATGAGCGTCTCGAGCACCCACCAGCTGGCGTTCACGAGCTTCGTGCCCTCGACCACGCCGCCGTAGTCGTCTCGACAGTGCTCGCCAAACTCGCCCACGGCTTCGAAGATGCCCCACGTGAACGTGTCCATCCAGATCTTTTCCTTCTGCGGCTCGAGCTTCGTGCGTCCGCGGCGGTCGCGCGTGCCGTTCTCCATCTCGCTCCGCAGGTACCGGTTCGGATCCAGTCCACGGAAGAGGATCATGCAGCCTTTGCCTTCACCCAGATCCACGCGCGTGGCCAGCACGAGCGCGTGGATGCGCATGTCTATCTGGCCGCGCTCAAGCGTGTGGTAGTAGACCACCGAGTCCTCGTTCACGCGCTGCACGACCTGGAAGTTCACGTCGACGTTCGACGAGTAGATCTTCTCGAGCGTCTCCGGGTTTGAGAGCACCTGCCACGTGCGCCGCGACAGGTCCTCCATCGTGTGGCCATAGAACACCTTGTCGAGCGAGAACATGAGCTTCTCGTTCTTGACGTTTTTGTACCGGTCCTGCCACCCAAAGATGCTCGCGCCGGTGGACTGCAGCGTCTTGCTCTGACGGAACTTGAGGATTTCCTTGTAGGCTGCGCCGGCGATCTCGAGACAGTCCCCAGGTGTGAGTGGCAGGATCGTCACGGACGCGTGGCGCCGCTTGTGGTCGTGCGCTTGCATGGCCTGCGTGATCGCCTTGGCCTCAGCGTTGTGCAGCTGGTTCATCGTCTTCTCCATCACCAGGTACTGCGCCTCGAGGCGCCGCAGCTCGCTGTTCTCCTTCTGCAGCGCGTTCTTCACGAGCATCAGGTGTACGTACGCATCGTGCAGGTTCTTGCACGAGGACTTGGACGCGCCGGCGATCGCGGAAGAGGGTGCCGTAGGGGTCGCCGCCTCCGCATGGCGCTTGGCCAGCAGCGCGTTGTACTCGGCCTCGATCATCTCCATCTGCGAGCGCAGCTCATTCAGCGTGTTCTAATGTAATAAACAAACAGAGTCAGTAAATACACGCCTTGTCGTCAGCCCCACCCATCCGTACAGGTCGCGCAATGAGCAGCTAGCTACGTACGATCTTCTTGTAGTAGCAGCGCTTGACGATCAGGCGGTTCTTGGCGCGCTGGTCGGCCTCTGACATGGCCGAGGCCCGCGCCGAGGATGAGCTGTTGCTGGCCGTGCTCTTGGGCGAGGACGCCACGAGGCTGCCGCCGCTGTTGCTGTAGCTGTTCATCATGAAGGGCGAGGCGCTTGGAAAGCCGTCGGGATGGCTGCTGTTGTCCATAGCCACAGGCAGGTGGTGGTCCACGTGCGTGGGCGACATGTCGAGGCCGAAGAAGTCGAGCTTGAGCTGCGCCGGGAAGTCTACGAGCGCCAGCGGGTCCTGGTCCGTGGTCGCGAACTCGCGCTCGGCCATCGCGAGCGAGTTCATTAGTGTGATCTTGGTGTTCTGGTGTGCTTGTGTTTGCGCGTGTGCGCTTGCGCTGTGATGGCGTGCGATCGCTTGACAAGCCTTTGCTTGCTCGTGTTCTTCCGCTGCTGAGTGTGAGGGAGAGCACTTGATTGACCGAAAAGAGCGACATAAACAAAGAGCAAACAAATCAAACACAAACAAACAAAACCCAACAAAACAAGCAATACTTGCGCTGGACTCGCTCACTTGCGCACATGTTCCGCAATTTCCTAAACCAGAGCGCTAAATGGATAATATTACGGTAAATCAACGACATTCAGATATAACTCAGATCTACTTGTGCAAATACCTTGTCAATTCCTGGTGTGGTGTTTCGATGGGTCGCAGTTGAAACAGCGGTGGAGGCGAAACCACGTCGGGTTTTAGCGAACATAACCCGTGGCCATTGAAGCCAAGACACAGCACTAATTTGCTTCTTTCATCTGCTAAAATCATGTTTAATTCAAACCCTGCATCCTGTAAATCCCTCCTAAGAACATTGAAGCTATCTCTAAGTCAGTACAATCTGCTAAAAACGACGTAAAGGTACTGATGTAGACACCATTACCAACATCCATGTGTTCAGTCAGTGGACCGTCCAGACAGGCGTGCAACGCAATGCAACCCACCAGAACAAAACAGAAGACTTTACTTTAAACTTTGGGTTGGTGCCGGTTGTTCTCAAGAGTGATCTCTGGTGTAGCAAATTCTGCTTTCTTGTGTGCGCGGCTTGTGGCTTGTCATGTGCTTCTCTTGAGCAGGTGCAAGCACAAGCAGGTGTTGCACGCCACCATTCCTAGTTATTCTGGCAATATACTAACCCCTGGACTTCGATTCGCAAAAGGAATAGAAATCCGGTGCTGGGAGAGATCTAATAGATAGACCTGAGGACAGGCGCTTGATCGCGATTGATGGCGACTGCTGCCAAACCGCAAACATCGTGACAGTTCGTATTCTTATAGTGTATCTAGCCGCCGGCGCCATGACCATTAACCGTCGAGTCGGGGACGAGTGTACATACAGTACACATCCACTCCCCAGTCAGGACAGTTGCTGTCCAAGTGGTTCTTGTTTGTGGTGGGGAACCAGACAAGAGCCCCATCAGTTAGAGTCACACTGACTGGTCTCAGTCAGTCACTGTTCAACCGGAAATTGCGTGGATCTCAGCTTCTAGGCGAAATCCCAAGGAGTTTAACTCAACCTCAATGTTGAGCTGCCATTGAAGCTGTTGGCGCTGAAATCATTCACCTCGGTTCTATTGGCTAAAACACTACGATCTTAAACGTTTCCCACCAATCAAGAAGCACACATGGATGTGATTGAATGTCAGAGCAAACGTGCAAAACTGCTGAAAACACGCCGGGTGTTGCATTGAAGAGTTCCTCCCGATTCAATTGGCAATCACCTTCAGTTCGGTTCCACACGCTACTCAATGCACAGTTGTTCGTGAGCACTCGCTGCTGTCTATCAGTGAACCACTCGACTGCTCGTTCCACTGGGCTCTTCTCACAGGAGACAGAAGAATCCGTTTCTGAAAGCCAGTATCCTCATCTATCAGGAGACCGAGGAACCAAGTGAAAAATGGACCGTTAGCGGTCAGTAGAGTGACCACACGATTGAAGTTCACACTGTACAACAATAAAGAGTCACATGTGTTTGGATCGCTCTCTCTCTCATTTGATTTACTTGTTCATGCGAGTGGACGATAGTAGTCTACGCTGCGTCAGTTGCACCTTCACGAAGTAACACGCAAAGTGAGCGACTGGAAGTGCCAGAGAAACTGTACCCAAGACTACAGTACACCAGCAGTCACTCGGCCGTGGCACTCAAGCACACACGCAGTTATTACAAGCAACACGTGCAATCCACTCAAGTGTGGATCGTGTGTGTGTATGTGATGAGGAACGCCAATGTGTTGTACAAAATGTGGCGCGTTAGGGAGCGAATCTCCTGCCGGTGTGAGTAACGGAGCTACTCCAGTCACTGCGTTGGCGTTACGTCACGCTGCTCAGCGAAGAATTCTGCGACAGAGGCACTCCCTGCACTTCCTTGCATTGCTTCACTCGCGATCCTGAAGGTCCTGCCTGGAGCGACAGCCTATTGATGGATGAGGTGGGTGGGTGGGTGCGAACTACGAACTGCGAAAATGCGCGATCGTAGAGCTAGCTTCAAGCAGACGCAGACCTGAAGATCTCATTCCGCAAGGCGCTCCAAGATCGTTGAGCGAAGAGCTGCAGTACACTGTCATGTCTATCGCTGTCTGTGTTCTGGATGCGTGACCAACTCAAAGCAAGAGCCACAGTACTGTATCCACCCTCGTGCATCAAAACCGTGAGCACGCGCATGTTCAGTCCACGCGACGACGACGACGATCGGCGGCGTGAGCTAACACTCAAGGAAGGTCACCACCAGCTCAATTCAACTCGACGTTCACACGAGCGACATCAAATCGAAACAATGAGACACATACACAGTCGCGGCAAACGCGCTCTTTGGGATTGGAATAGACACAGAGCCATACACCCACCCACTCATCCATGCATTTCTGCCTGTCTGTGGCTTCGCGCTCGGAAAAGATCGTCGTCCATGTGCATTAATTGCTGCACTGCGATTTGCCTGACCGTAATTACTTTGCGCCTCGCTGTATACTACAGCGAGAGCTGAGTCTGAGGTAGGGGTGTCCACTTGTTGTTACAGTATCCCACCAACCTTGAATCGTCTGCGAATCTTTTTGTCGTGTTTGACACGACGCGACAGTCCCTACTGTACAGTACTTGCTGAAAGTGCCTGGGGTAAACTGTCGTGTTGACTCGACAATACATGTACAATGAAATAATGACAGAGTGTACAGTTCACGCAGCACATAATTGCTTGGAGGCACACACACTCACTCACGCACGCTTCACCCAAATTTTCGTTCGTCCGTATGAGGCTTTGGTCCGCCTTCGAGTGGTGATTATATCGCTTTTTTATCGCAGCTATTGAAAAGCCCGACTTTACCACGCACACCAGTAGGTATGTTCAGCAAATGTCATCCATTTGCCATACCAAATAATATCCAATTGCGACTTTCTCGTCACTCACTCACGTGTGCAATATGCAGAGGCCATGGCGATCTTATTCCAGCCATGCGACTGTCAAACGCAAGTGTCAACAGAGTGCGACTCGATGAGATTTTTTTCGCAGGAGCCACGAGCAATTCGAATGCAAGCTACTGTAATGTCCATAAAGCATTAACAGTAAGTGCCACATACATCGATAGAGAGGAAGAAGGCAGGCGAGCCCCGTCAGCGCAAACGTGATTGCTCATGCACTCGGGGCGCCGTAACGTCTCCGACTCTCTCGAAAGGTGGATAGATCGAGTATGAGACGCTCCATTGGTTTTTTTTTTCATTCGAGCCCATGTGTAATACCCTCCGAAGCCCACTGTTTGGTATTTCTTGTGTGTTGTTGCTGCGCAGACACTAGAGAGAGAGAAACGTGAATGCTTATCACTCAACCACTCACACAGGACAACTCGACTCCATACAGCACTGAAGCGTCAATAGCAAGCGAACGATTGGTCCGTTCAGAATGTGACATCGTCGAAGGCGGATGGATTGTCCGAACCACGAGCCTTCTCGGCGGCGTTACCGTTTATTCTCAGACCCCCCCCCAAAAAAACTGCCTGCGCACTCAACCACAACTGTCGATATGTGACAAAACCGATTCACTCAGTAGCGAAACCCCGGCTTTCCAAACGCGTCCCTGTCACTTTACCAATATACGACGCAACAAGTCAGCAGATGATGGAACACGTACGGAGTCGGGTTTACGAATGTGAACAGTCCGGATTGCAAGTGCTGTCAACACCCGTCGTCGGGTTGTGAAACCAATCGTCGCCGTTCGCCGTCACCGCGTGCTGAAACTGTAACCGCCAGCATAACGTTCTGGACAGACAGACGGATTGGCGGACGGATGGCCCTGACCACAGTACAGTGCTCGCCTGTCCTGTCCGATCCGCCGAGCAACACAACGCAGCTTCGCTCTGGCTCAATGGATCAAACATCCTACTGTCGACGATAGGACGGCACCCGATCGATGTAGCCGTTTTTGTGTGTCACCCTTTAGGTGGACTACGCTTGGGATCTTGCACTTTGCGGGCCGAATGGATGGATAGATCCCTAGCAGACAAGGGGGGGGGGCGGCAATCCATCCAGAGAGGGCACTCACGCCGGTCGAGCGACCCATCGACCACCCGCAGAACCGCCAGACAGACCTGACCGATGGGGGTCAGCTGCTGCAATGGCCGGAAAGCCATCTGCGAAGCCACACACCCGATCCTCACAACCCAATCTCCCAAGTGAGATACACGTCAAGATTTGACTCGAGCTTTCCCATCACGCGCGTCGTCCCGATCGATCCCCGTCAGAGCTTCTTGCATTTCGCAGACATACACAGCCCCCATTGCCACCCGCAATACCTTTCACATCCACATAAGACCACAGATCCAATCTCGCCGCGGATCACCAAGAGCTACGAACTGCATCCATCCGACCAACACTACAAACCATATTCATTCAACCAACAGTACAAAGGCAGCAACTATGATGCGAATCTCAGACATCCTCAACAGCGGCAATCACAGCGACGAAGAAGAAGTCGCGCAGATCATCGATGCCCACTGCGACGACACGCACGTCAAGCTCCGCCGCGCTCAGTCCGCTGTCCAGTACGACGATGTCCACCCGCGCCACCGATATGAGGACGACTCGTCCTCTGGAGCCGACGACACGGGCCGCCTGAGCGAGACCACGTCCTACGCCTCCTCACTTCTCGACGCGCTCTCCCTTCGGTAAGCATTGCATGATGTATCTTCCTTCTTGCCCAACGTTGTGCGCATATGGATGTTCATCAACTTAACTGTCGAACGCTCTTTGTGTTTGCTCCTCAAACTCAAATAGAAGCATGGCCAAGCTGAGCTCCAAGCGCTCGCCCACAGCGCTGAACTCGTCGCCGAGCAGCGAGACGTCGACCCAGAGCCGTTACTTGACGATCCAGAACCTCACACACTCAGAGGACATGGGTGAAATGAAACAAGAGAGCGTCGTCGAGGACGACCAGCTGACTGTGGCGGACCAAACACCGTCGTCCAAGAAACGCAGCACGCGCGCGCTCTTCCCGGCTGCAACGGACTCGGACCGACGCGCCAAGCAGCGCATGATCGTCAAGCGTTGCTACTACAAGAAGATCGTACGTGGTGAAACATTTGTTATGCTGGATTGGTCAGTTATCTGCCTCATGCTAACTGCTGCAATGCTCCTATCTCTCTATCGTAGAACACAATCCAGACGCTACGAGATGAAGTACAAGATCTGGAGCAGCAATTCCACGCTGCCATGCAGGCACGGAAGCTGCAGAACGAAGCGGCCGCGGCGGCGGCGACCAAGAGCCAAGAGGAGAAAGAGGCAACGAAGCTGAGCGACCTGTACATCCAGAGCCTGACGGCGAAGGAGTCGCTGCGCAAGGAGAACCAGCGTCTGCGACGCCTCGCGGACGAGTACTACATGAAGAACCAGGGGCGGCTGCGCATCCTGCTCGACTCGGACAAGAAGGTAAGAAAGCGCCAGCAAGCAAGCAATCATCCTTCGGAGTTGCCAGTTGCCAGTCCACTCACATATCTCACGATCTATGTTTGTTGTTGCACACGTTTGTACCTACAGGGCATCACCATTTTCACTCCGGCACTCGAAGAGTAAGCGACTGCAACACAGCGCTGGTCACAGAAAAATCCAGTCGCGCGTGTGAGAAAAAGAGAACGACGACGCCTGTCCATCCATCCAACAGCAACAGCAATCGCTGACGGAGGAACGAGCGACGATAGAAGCGGCGGACAGCGGGACGCAGGCAACCGCCTTTCGAAAACCTCCTCGTCAGCCATTCACCACTATGTATAAAGACCGCGCAGCTATGTTGAGGAGCTCTGCACCGGAGCTCTTCCTCCAAGGGACCGGCATGAGGCAGTCGGTCGGTGGATTTTTCGGTCCTGATCTTTTTTTCTTAGTCGGGCACCGCACATGTTCCGCTTTCCTCTTCGCTCGATCCATGTGGGACGGTGGACGTGTCCCCAAGTGGCTACACTTTCGGTCTCGTTATTTTATAAAATTTAGAGGGTACTTAAAATAGAGGTTTAGGATAAACCACATTCAAATTCTTAGTCTAATATATATTTACACAGGTTGTGAGTCAACTCGTGCGGAAACCAGCTGGGTTCCTGGATCTGAGGCACTGCGCGCGGAAAGCAGCTGGTTTCCAGGAACGCATGGTTTAGTGGAGCCCTTGGCCACTTGAAGCGCTCAGACTTTCTGCGCGGTCCCACGCTTCCAGTCGCCTCCTGGCAATGTTGTGCGAACGGCTGAATTCGAACATTTGCTCTTCCCCCCTGGCCATCCATGTCGGCCTTCATGTCAACAACCATATCATACAGACCAGACCTGTGGCGGTCTTCATGCCGCGCGCCGCATAACGGGGAGTATCTCAAGCGCCACATCCACAACACCAAACGCATCTGGTTCCAGATGAGCAAGCAAGCAAACAATGCAAATCCTGACCACGATCTGAAATATGCTACTGGTTCCAGCAAGTACATATTGAACTCAAGGTTACAAGGTTACATGAAGTGTCGCTCGACTCTTGCATTGCACCTTTGCACCACACTTTAATTGAGCTTACCCCGCCAGTGCTTGTCACACGCAGCATTGTGTACGCTGGACAAACGAGCGAGCGAGATACCTGTACATAGGTTGACACAGTTCTGCGGGTTTTTTGTCTACTGGTGCTTAGTCACAAGCGAGCGTGGCTTCATGCGAATTAAAGGATTGCACATCTGAGGTTCGCTCTGGCGCTGCACGCGAAACACCCCACTGAAATTCTGCACGCAGGGTCAAGGTTGCACACACACAACGCTCCCCACTTCCAGAATCTCCGATGAAAGCTTTGTGGTTCGATCGCCAAGGTTGACGAAACGAAAACAGCACTCCTGTAGCTTCCGATTGCGTGGATACCAGTGCTTTTCCTGTGCGTCTCCTCATTCGTTTCGAGCCAAAGTCTCGTCTTTCTGTGGCTACCTCACAATTCATCGAAACGCTCCTTGATGTTTGATCCAGTGCCGATCTCAACCCACGTCCCGCTGAGCGATGCGTAAACGACGGAATGTGGTGGCTGCCATTGGCACCAGAGCTGGATCTGCTCGTCTCCGTTCTCGACATGCAGGCGCATGAGTAACTTCTCATTTCTGTAGCCACGAATTCAGTTCACTGCAGTCAATCAAGCAGCAAGGGGGTGAACATTCAAGTGATCGATCACTAAAACGCAGCACGCCAACTTCAAATTCCAATCAAGCGCGCTGGAAGCCAGGCAATTCGACAGCGAACACATAACAAGTATGTTCTCTGTAACTCACGCAATACTGTAGTGAACGTCGCTCAACTCAACCCGACAAGCGGACATCCGGATCCAGGCAGCAGAATGACAGCACACACACTCAAAAATCTACATCTGCATTGACAGACAATACTTTCTTGCAACGCGCGTCGCGGAGGCACTCGCAGGCGCAACCAGGCGGGTCTCGGTGATTATCTTTGAATTGCACGAGACATTGGTCTTTTTCTCACCGTCTGTGAATGCTCTCAGCAGTTCACTCTTTGTCGACCAGCTCATATAATTCCAACTTGGCACACAGTATCCAGCCGGACCAGTCGAGATGGAGAGAGAAGTGCAATCACGTGTGAGAACGGCCGGCTGCAACACCGAACTGAACAGAAAAGTCTGGCAGAATGGGTTTGGGCGGTACAATTTGGCGCCAACAGAAGAAACCGTGATGTGTGTATAGCAAGCATGGTTACAGCTCAAGCACCTGGGTCCGCTGGACTGACACCACACACTCCCAGCGATAACGATATTGTGATCACCGTACACTGTAGTTTCTCAGCAGATGTGGGTGTGTACATGTATGCCCGTATGTACTGTACTCGTTGTGGACGCCGGACCTCACTCAGTAAAAGTTCGCAGGTCCGTGTAGACGGCAAGCAGGCGTATTTGGGCGTGTGGTTCTGTAGAAGCTTTGGTCAGCCTTGTGCGTGGCCACTTGATACAAAAGCGCGTTGGTCTCACCATCCACCAGTCGCCAGTCCACCGTATCGTACCGTAGAATCCACCCACCATCCATCCGTCTCGTGACGTGAGACTACGAGGCCACTGCGCTTTGTTGTCAGAATTCATCGAACGCATTGAATAACCTACGTTGTGTGGAGAACGGCAGCCATGGATGCTACATCTTTGGACCCGGTGGAGCAGAGGCGCGAGCGCCAGCGCCAGCACGCCAAGCGCAGCTACTACAAGCGCGTGGTGCGTGAAACGAAACTGTACTTCTGCGCGTCATCCCATTTTTGCACAGGACAGACAGACAGATTGGTCGTTACACTTGTAGCTGACTGTCTTTATGTTGTTTGCTGTTGATGCTGATTGCACACACCACATCATGGGACTTGTGCATGTCTGAATGGTACGCGACTGTAGAAAGCAATGATCGCACTGAAACTAGAGCGCGACGTCCTCGAGAAGCAGTACCGAGAGGCGCTCGCAGCGCAGCAGAACGCGATTGCGACTGGCGGTGGCAGCGATGAGGGCAATGGCGGTGGAAGCAGCAACGCAGTATCCGTGGAGGACGCAAATGCGGTGGCGGGTACGACCGGCAGCATACAGCAGCAACAGCAGCCTGAGCTGGAGTCGGAAGGGGTACAGCGCGTCATGGAGCTCTCCAAGGCGCGTGACAAGCTCCGCGAACAGAACAAAGAGCTCCAGCGAGCGATCGCGCGGTTCTTCACGCTCCAGCGACGCCTGCAGCAGAGTATGGAAGACCTGGAGGTGCGGTGTTGTGTTATTGTTACTACTGTCTGCTGCTGCTGAACGCCTACTTACTGATCTTTCTGTCTTGTTGATGTCTTAGAACGAATCCGATCTGCATACAGACGCGATGCTGGCGGCATTACTGGCTGACGATGGAAGTCTGTTGATGTCGCAAGTGCTCGCACAGGAGTTTGAACGCGTGGTACTGACAAAACCACTGACGTCCGAGGAGTGCAGCGAGCTGAACCGCAAGACCCACAAAGAGATGATCACGTTCCTTAAAGGCAGCAGTGGTGGGTACAGCACCGTGGGCACGAACCTCTGCGGCTGGCAGGAGTACCGCAACGCGCACAACGGCCGCTTCCGGTTCTCCACTCATAAGCTCTTTCCGCGCCGCACGGCGACCGAGCTCTCGAGCAGGACGTGGGAGATCGTGTCGTCCGTGACCGAGTTCCGCGAACTGTACTCGTCCAACATCAGCATGCAGGTCGACCTGGTGCAGCGCGTGGACGGCGATAATGTCCTCCTGTACCGGACAGTGCAGATCCCGAACAGCACGAAGGTGAGTAAGTCGCTGCCGCTCGCGTCGCGCTTCCACTGCAGCTCGGGCCACGTCGTGCTGCTGCGCAGCTTCGACAAGTCGCGCTGTCGACCAGCAGCATCCGCACCAGGGTCACCATCAGTACCAAACACTGACGCTCTGCAGGCAATGATGGACGACAGCAACTCGATCTGGACCGACGTATTTATTTGGGCGGTTTTCAGCGAAGAAGGCACACACCAGGAGCACTGCATGATGGAGTTCGGCGGCTTCGTGATGAACGCGACGGTTGAGATGGCCGAGTTCTGGATGCTCGAGGCGCTGCTCATCAGTCTCCGGTGGGAGAACCGCGTCGTCGGCCCCATCTTCAAAGCTCTGTAGCTGTTGGTGGATATCTGCGTGAGTGCGTTTTGCTTTGCTCGAGGGCAAATAATTAAGGGGTTCTCCTATTGTCTGTCTGCTGTGTATCTATTGAACTTGCTGTCTGATCTACCTTCCTGGTCTAAGAGAGAGAGTGAGAGGAGACTGTTCACCCCAACGTGACGTTGAAGACCGGACGCACGAACTTGTTCTCGAAGCGCAGGAGGTACGAGAGGAACTCCATCATCCAGAACTCGTTGTCCGCCACAGACGCGCTCGGCACGTTACCGCCGAACTCTACTTCGCAGTACTTGTTCCCCTGGTCGTCTTCATAGTCCGAGAAGCAGAGCCTGCGTACGGTAAGGTTTGTGGACAATACTAGTTAGTTAGTTGACCACATGGGGAGGACAGATTTCGAGCAGATAGAGATACACAATGAATAGACCCAGATTAGATGAAATGGACACAGTACGCACCAGCTAAACATGTCGAGCCAATTGTATCGGTTTGTGAGGTCCGGCTGGATGCGCGTGGGCTCGAGGGAACAGAAGATGAGGAAGATCTGGTGGTCGATCTGCACGCGCGAGAGCTGGAAGAATGTCGTACGCCGCATCTTGAGCAGGTCGGTCTTGAGCGACCGGTAGAAGAGCACGTTGTTGCTGTTCACGCGCTGCAGCAGCTGGAAACGCATGTTCACGGCGCCGCTGTACAGCTGCGCGAAGAGGTCCGACTCAGTGTACACGCTCCACGCGCGGTCCGAGAGCCGCACAGCGGACTCGGATTCAAAGCGCTTTAAAAGCGAGAACTTGGCCTCGGATCCGTACGTGCGCTTGCGGTTCCAGCCCATGACCGGCGGCCCCACGTCCTTGAAGCTGGCCGACGTGCGCTGCGAGCTGACGTCGCGTTGCACGTCGCGGATCGTCACAAAGCACTCCTCTTCGGTCAGCGGCCGAAAGCTGAGCCAGCACTCGCTGGTCTCGACTGTGATGAGGCCGGCTGATGCCGCTGCCGCCTTGCTCTGCTTGGAGTGAGGCGCGAGGCTCGATTTCTTCCCAGCAGCAGCAATAGGAGCACCGTCGTCAAGCTGTTATTTATGATTCAATGACAGTAAGAGTAATACTTAGTTTTAGTTTCCACGGTACTGTCACCGCAAAAGAAGGGAGTCAAGAAGCGTACCTGTCGCGCTGCGATGAACGAGACCTTGTCGTGGAAGTTGAGGTGTTCGAGGATCTGTTCTTCAAGGATGTCGTTCTGCTTGCGCAGGTCCTCTTTCTTGAGCGAGAGCTCGCGGTAGAGCGCGCGCACGCACGGGACGCTCTCACAGCAGGTGCACATGAGAAACTCTATAGAACTGACAGCAGTACCTTCAACAATGTAATTACTAGAAGTGATTGCTGACGATTCGGTGCGCGCCATGAGCTCGTTGTACTGCTTCTCGAGCCGCGCGATGTCCTCTTTCAAGCGCGCCTTGAGTTCCTACAGATTACATCATAAACATACATAGACACACCCACATGAGTTAGTTATCCCATCCACATTCACAGTCCAAAATCTTGGCTCGGCTCTTGACTCACTTTCTTCTGGTAGTACGATCTCCGCACGATCATGCGGTGCTTCTCCACTTTCTCTTCGTCCGTGAGCTTGGTCTGCTTGCCACCACCAGTTCCACCGCCAGCAGCCACGTGAGCATCTGTGCAGCCGTCTAACAAACCCGCGTGCTGCCTCTTGGTCTGCTTGGTCGCATCTGCGCCGGCTGCGCGGCGCTTGGAGGAGCTCGCGCGTCGCCACTGCGCGCTGAACGGCGTGGCCGTCGTTGGTGATGATGGCGCGAGGCCGCTGTCGTCGCTGGACGCACTGGAGGACGCTTGCTGCTGGAGCTCCATGCTGCGCTTCAGACGTACGTGGCGGGTGGCAGCTTTCCGACTGGATGGGATGATCGCGGAGTGGGCTGTGGCTCTGGATTACAGCCGAGTGAATTGGTACTGGGAGTATGCAATCAATCATCATCACCACTTTCAAGTGAGAAATAATGAGAATCGATGAAGCAAGGAAAGGAACATAAGTACCGTGCCTACTCGATACTAGAGCGCTTACAAACATCAAGTTTAAAATCTGATTCGTCCAAACCCTCGAGACATGTCGGCGATTTCGACCAATCACCAAAGCGCATTTTCCAGTTCTTGTAAAGACACGTCTCTTTAGGTACACACGAACGTCGACAGGCTTGTAGTATTTTATTGCAGCTGTTAATGTGTTGCTGTGAGATGATTAGATGATTAGATGAATAGAGGGCTCGACGGCTGAGGAATCAACAGTGTCTTTCAAACGTGACAGGCGCGCTACAGGCGCACTACAGGCGCGCTCGCTCGCTCTATTCAGCATCCGATTACACATTTTGAAGGTTGCGGAGGAGGACAGCCACACACACACGCAACGGACAGCCAAGTCAACTGGACGTCACCCGATGACGTTCCCATTTTCGTCCGTGAAACACACACTTTGCATGCTGATATTAGGACTTTTCTGGTATTTCAAATTTTTACCTGTTAGAACCGGTATGCAGCAAGTTACTCGATTTCAGTACTACTTGTACTTTTCGACAGTCTAGCTGTCGAAAAACATCAGAGTTGTACAGCGCTGGCCAAAGCTGTGAGGACACCCAAAAATTTGCGAAAATTTTGCCATTTTTTTTTGCTTCGAGACTGAAATGTTGTGGAAACGCTCAATTCAAAAACGATTCAGGAGAGCGTTTTCGGTTTGTTTGGCGGCATTTTAGTTTTTGAGAAAAGGGCAAGTATCGGTTTCGAGAGGGGGACAGGTCTGTGAGGACACCGCAAAAGTTGGCTCACTGAGTCCACATCGAACTCACCAGAGATGAAATGCAGCTTCATTTACACGTTTATTACGCTAATTTGTCATCTCTACGCTCCAGCACATTCATACAACGCTCATACATCGAATTGGCGAGCTTTTCATGTAACGGGGTACACACGTTGGGTTACATCGCAGTAATCCAACTCCTTGCCGAACACATTTCGCGCAATTGCTTTACGGCCGAACTAGAAGGTCGTGC
>JALBZZ010000580.1:0-19912 GCA_038051095.1 Globisporangium irregulare
CTCTCTTTTGTGTGAACCGCTCGAACGAAGTGTCCACTGACTGAAAATGATCTGGCCTTCAAGTCTTGACGGAGAAATAAAATCGAAGTCGAAAAACAGTTTTTTGTTTCTGTGGACGTGATTGTGGACCCGCTGCGCTGAATGCGCGTGAACATATTCGACACGCGCACCAATTGAGTCGAATTCGAATCTGTGGAACCCGGACAGGCAGTCAGCAAAGTAAAGGGCGCGCAGAACAGTGAGCTCCTAGGTAGGATTTGCTCCAGAGAGAGTTGTGTCGTGATGGTCGTTGCACCTTCTACATCTTCATTCAGCTGAGTAGCTACGCGAGGAATCGCATCTTCACTGCCTTAGGTAGACCCCTGAAGCAGGATATAGTTAGCATCACACAACGCGCTCATTGAGCCATCACATCTCTTGGACTGGTATCCAGCTCAGAGGTCGGCGCACCGCAATGGTGCGATGGATATGGGCTCGGTTGATTGAAGGTGCAAGTGAGGAATGAACGGCACAATAACTCAAGGCGCTCACTGCAATGCGATGTGCTAAGCTGACTCGTTGGACGACGGTCGCCGCGTTGTACGAGAGCTCCTCACACCAAGTCGACTTCCAGAAAGCCAGATGAAGACGTTTTTTGCAATGATGACGCCTGGTTTTGTGCGCATTGATTATTTTAGTCCACGAATCGTTTTTAATAGCTCAGGCTCTGGGATTTACCGTAACTAACGCATCCGTGAATACCTTTTCAACTTCAATTCCAAAGTCGGTATCACCCACCAATGTTGCGTCTATTCTTTCAAGTTTCAAGCACTTGCTCACAACTTTTGCAAAGCCAAGGTGCGCTACAGCGGTGGCAGGAAATATAAGACCGCTTCGCTTCTTACGCTCGAGACTCAGGCAGGTAATTTTTTTTACAGATTTAATAACGTTTTCCAACTCGCCTAACGAAGGCCAATCGTTTGGTGGTCTTGTTTCCGCGATCCGATCATTTTTGGTGTCACTTTAGAAAATAACGCCTCAAGCACTCGGAAGAAGATATAAGACCACACAGCTCCCAGCGTCTGTTACTCGTTTTGGTGCGTTATTTTTGTCTGCAATGGCATTTTATATAAAGAAGAGATGTCTGAATACTATCTGTGTGATTTACAGAACGAGAGAAGAAGAATTTCGATGCCTAGAGGGCCAGCTCTATCGAACTTCGAGAAGGGACAGATTTCCACCATGCATGCTGCCGAAACAAGCCAGAGAGAGATTGCTTGTGTGATTGGAAGGTCTAAGACCGTTGCTAATGCCTACCTGGGCAACCCGGAAGGCTACAACACCATGAGACGCCCCGGCAGACGCTCCAGCCTGATCCCAGCAACCGTCCGCCGTATCGTTCGAGTAGCCCAGACCGGCCAGTACAGTTCCTCGCAGCTTGTCCGCACCCTCAACATCACCATTTCAGCTCGCTACGCGAAGCGCAAGAGCAGCCCCGTGCTCACGAAGGACCACAAGCCGGCTCGCCTCGAATGGGTTCGTGCCTCTGTGACCTTCGGGGAGAAATGGGAGTCGGCGATCTTCTCTGACGAGAAGTTCAACCTCGATGACCCCGATGGACCCCAGTATTACTGGTGCGACCTTCGTCGCGAAGAACAGGTCTTCTCAAAGCGTCAAGCAGGAGGCGGGTTGGTAATGGTTTGGGGTGTGTTTTCAGCGAAGGGCAAGCCTCGCTTGGTCGTTTTGCACGACAAGCAGAACAGCGAGGCGTACGTTCACACGCTGCAGCAGCGCCTCGTACCATTCGCGCAGCAACAGCACCCACGTGGGTTCACCTTCCAGCAGGACAACGCCTCCATTCACCGCTCGCGCTACACCATGGGCTGGTTTGCCGAGCAGGATATGACCGTCATGTGCTGGCCAACGTTGAGCCCAGACCTCAACCCAATCGAGGACGTGTGGGGTATGCTCGCTCGCAGGGTTTACGAAGGAGGAAGGCAGTTCGCGTCCAAGCAAGAGCTTCAAACCGCCATTTTGCAGGCTTGGGACGAAATCAACTCTGCATACATCGAACAACTTATCCGTTCGATGAGCAATCAATACACCGCTGTTCTTGAGCTCAAGGGAAGTAAGTCACCGTATTAGCAACCGTTGATGCGCACTTAAACGCTTTCAATACCAAAGTTACCGATTTGGTCTTATAAATATTTCCACCCAAAAAAAGCGTTATTTTTTGTTGCTTCATCAATCTTTCGTGTTGAATGCTGGAACTAACACTGCCAGTTGAATACAGGAACAAAAGCATTGCGTCAAAATTTCAGCTGATTTGATGGCGTTTTCAGCTCACACAGCGAGAAAATCTGGTGGTCTTATATTTCCTGCCACCACTGTAGTAGGAAAGGCCACCATAACAAGGCAGCATGTGCTTTAATATTTTTGGTTTTTCCTTCGTGCTGACCATAAAAAATTGATTGCCTCTGCTGCAACAAGTGGCAGTAAGAAAACTTGATACGAAAATATCCCAAATAACGCGCCATAAATTAATCGTCAATACTCCTTTATTTGTACAGTCACCATAAATGTAAGCACTGCAAGAGGCAGATTACGACGCATAGCTCCTGCTCTCCGCGATCAACAGCCAACAATCAAGACCAAATTGAATGTCCCTCCACTTGCGGTGGAGTGGCGTGCTGCGGAAACAGCTGGTTCCTCCTCGCATTCCCCTCTGTTTGTCTGTCCAGGTCCAGGTAGCAGAACTATAAAAACACGCAGATCACATGGTTTCCCAGCACCAAAATTAACATGGTTGAATGATTAACCTGAAGGGCTTTAATCCAGTGCCCTTTTATGGATTGCGGAAGAGCTCTTCTCTCTCTCTCACCTAGGGATCCTTCCTTGTTCACACCAGCAGCGCTTGCGTCTCTCTTCCTCTCTCACTCTCAACCTCCAACTTCCTCACCCCTCCGTACTAACCACATCCGAGAGAGAGTTCATTCTCCAATTCCCCTTGTCGGCAACAAGACCCTCCCAGTCCTCCCAAGCCCCACTCCAACCACCAACCAAGCTCCAACAATGGTCCACTTCACCGCTGTCCTCGCCGCTGCTACTGCCTCCATCGCCGTCGTCTCCGGTGCCTCCATGCCAACCGGCACCTGGCCGGCCAGCAAGGGCACCGTCAAGTACTCGACCCCGTACGTTGTCAAAGCCGGCACCACCTTCGACGGTGGCATGAAGACCTACGAGCGCTCCAACGTGCAGTGCAAGGCGCAGACCGAAGGCGGCAGCAAGGACGCGGTCTTCCTCGTCGAGCCTGGTGCTACTTTGAAGAACGTGATCATCGGCAAGAACCAAATGGAGGGCGTCCACTGCGACAAGCACGACTGCACCATCGAGAACGTCTGGTGGGACGACGTCTGCGAGGACGCACTGAGCATCAAGGGCGGCTCCGCCTCCAGCGTCTCCAAGGTCATCGGCGGCGGTGCGCGCTACGCCGATGACAAGGTTGTGCAGCACAACGGACCGGGAACCGTCACCATCGACGGCTTCTACGCGCAGGACTTCGGCAAGCTCTACCGCTCGTGCGGCACGTGCGGCAGCATCAAGCGCAAGGTCATCGTCTCGAACGTCTACGCCGTGAATCCGGGTGTGAGTGTCGTGACCGTCAACAAGAACAACGGCGATGAGGCCAAGCTGACCAACATCAAGGTCAAGACCTCGAAGAAGAATCCGGCGATCTGCCAGTGGTCGCAGGCCGCCAAGTCCCCAAAGACACTCGGTCAGGGTCCTTCGGGCACCTTGTGCCAGTACTCGACCGCGAACGTCAAGGTCGTCGCTTAAGTGTTGGGTCGCCACGTCTTGAGCTGCAGCACTGCTGCGAAGTACTACAGCAGCAGTGCGTTTTCTTTCTCGTCCTATACATTCGTTTTTTCCTACAACTTTTATCACACCGAAATATACAAACCAGTTCCGGTTTGTTGTTAAACTCTACAGCAGTGTTGTTATGTGATATTTTGTGTGTGGCTTCGTCGCTGAACAGTTAGTTCTTGATGACGGACAAATGGGTCCTCGAGCGCGCTGTCACAGCCAAAAGGCTACGTAGCATAGCTGACATTGACCCAGTAGAGCAGGATAAATACATTAATCGTTACGGCCAATGGCTGTCAATTTCGAATCCCGCCTTGGTTTTTGGACACAGTCTCGGATCTTGTAAATGGTTGTGTGATACTAATATACCCCGGTGATCCTAAGATCGAAACTCAAAATCGAAACTCGAAGTATGAAAGTAGGCATCGCTTGGTGTCGGTTGTTAGTTGCTCCTCCATGCTTTTCATATGATCTACTGCATTGGTGTCAGGTACTGGAGGGGCGTAGGCAGGCTTTCGATTTCGAATTTGCGGGAATCAAACTAGTTTGCATACCAGCAAACGAAATCGAGTATGCAAATCTCGCTCTTTGTTGTCGCTCTTGCAAAACTTGAAGTCCAAATCAGGTGCAGAGAGTCTTCTACATTCGGAAGTACTACAAGAAAATATGAACAGATCCACAACTCCAGGGTGTCAACTTGCTGCAAACAATGCTCCAAAAGCGTAGAGTTGCTTCGGTCTTCCATCAATGGCGCTTTGAATCAGTTAACTATGAAACCCAAACAACTGGGATCAGACAAGCAAAAAGAGGGGACACAAATGAAGCTTCTTCAGCGTCAACGAGCACGCACAAGCCCACTCGGCCTTTGATCACACGATACTCCTACGGCTGGATCTGTTACTCTCCCTGCTCAAGCGCTTGCACAATCCCATACAAATCGATCGTGATCTGCGAGTTGAATCCCTCCGGCAGCTTCGCAACCGGCGATAACCCCAGCGAGTGGTGTGGATCGAACGTCACGTACGTTGCAGGACCATCGATCGGTATCGGGTTCACTGGCGGTAACTGCGGCACGACCGCGACGTCCGGGAACTTGCGGTTGATGGTGTGGAACTTGTACTCGCACTTCTTCTTGCTCGACTGTGACGGCGACAGACGGATGCACAACACGTACTTCACGCCTGGAAAGTCCTGCCACCCCTGCGCGCATCGGTCAAGCTCCTTCCAGGTACGGTGCACGCCCACTTCACCCTTGATCGTGTGATACTGCTTCCAATCTTGTAGCCCGCTTGGGAGCTCAGCACCGAGTGCCTCGACCTCCTGAGCAGGGCCAAAGCTGAAGCTCGGCTGGAGCTTCAGAAGCCCAGGTAGATCCACAAACATGGCTCCATGAGACTGTAAATCGCGGAAGTTGGTTCCAGTCGCGCTTGCCACCGCTTCTTCCAATCTGCGAGAGAAGTTCGATTGGACCGAGCTTGAGCATTCGACCACGTAGAGCTTGTTATCCTCCCACACCAGATTCTGCGGATCGAGCTCCAGCTCAAGATGCTCGGTTGTCGTCTCACTCGCCAGCAAAAACCCTTTCCAGTCGTCCTCTGAGCACTCGCAGAGATACACGCGCGAGTCGGGACCCGAATCGTCTTCACGTTGCGCGATCTCCGAGAGGTGCTCGTGCACGCGCTTCATGTCAAGAGCGCGGACAGCGGCGTTGATCCGCGCCACGGCATCTGCTTCTTGGTCCATTGTCACCGCGTTGCTTCGTTGTTGCGAATGTTCGACTGAGAACGAGCGAGCGGGCGCTCGGCAAGCTCGCATGCACCACTGCTTGGCTGCCGCGTCCCAATTGCCTGTTCTCCCCCTTGCAACACGTTCTGGTCGGGCATGAACCCAACCAGAATGAGCTCACCATGGTAAGCTCCAAACGGTTGCATGGATTGACTTTTTGGGACAGTATTTTTGTTTTGTGGTATATATTTTCTTCGTGACTTTCTTCTTAATGAATGAATGATAGATCCCCAGTCTTGCTTGCTACACTGTACCTGCATTTGATTTGCTGCATTTAGACAAACGACAACAGCAAAGCCAGACACTTATGGGTCAAGGTTCTGGCGCGAGAAGATCTCCTTAGCGATGATCATGCGCTGGATCTGCGACGTGCCTTCGTAGATCTGGTAGATCTTGGCGTCACGGAAGAGCTTCTCGACCGGGTACTCGGTGTTGAAGCCCGCGCCGCCGAACACCTGGATCGCGTCGGTCGTACACTGGTTGGCGTGGTCGCCCGCGAAGCGCTTGGCCATCGACGCGTACATGGTGTTCTTGCGACCGCAGTCGATCTCGTACGCGGCCTTGTAGGTCAACGAGCGGCCAGCCTCGATACCCGTTGCCATGTCCGCGAGGATGAATGCGATCGCCTGGTGGTTTGCGATCGGCACGCCCATGGTCTTGCGCTCCAGAGCGTACTTGCGCGCCTCGTCGAACGCGCGACGCGCGAGACCCACGGCGCCGATCGCCACTGGCGGACGCGTGATGTCGAACGCCTGCATCGCGATCTTGAAGCCGTAACCCGGCGCGCCGAGCACGTTTTCCTCTGGCACTTCGACGTCCTCGAACGTGATGCCGCGCGTGTCCGAACAGCGCTGGCCAATGTTGATCTCCTTGCGGCCGACCGTGATACCCGGCGAATCCGCGTCCACAATGAAGCCCGTGAATGCCGAGCCGGCCTTGGCGGTCGCGTCTGTCTTGGCGAGCACGAAAAACCACTTGGCGACACCGCCGTTCGTGATCCACATCTTGGAGCCGTTGATGACCCACTTGTTGCCCTTCTTGACCGCCGTGGTCTTGGCACCAGCGACATCCGAGCCGGCGCCTGGCTCGGTCACGCAATACGCGGCCTGTACAGGCTCCTCCACGAGGCGGCCCAAGTACTTCTTGTTCTGTTCGTCGTTACCGGCGACAAGCAGTGGCGCCGTGGCGAGACCGTTCGCTTCCATCGCGGTGGCCATGCCTGTGCAGCCGTACGCGAGCTCTTCGCCGATGATGCAGCCGTCAAGCGAGCCCAGACCGAGACCGCCGAATTTCTATTCGTGATACATACATGCGCACAGTACAAAGTCAGCTTTGTGTTCCACATGTCCAATGAATGCACTTACGACTCGGCCCAGACTAACGCAACACAATGTTCATGCGCACTCACTCACCTCTGGCACGTGCGTGTTGACGAGACCGAGCTCCCAGGCCTTGGCGAAGATCTCCTGCGGATACTCCATGGTGGTATCGTAGTATTTCTCCTTCGGGATCATCTCCTCGCGAGCGAACTTGCGCGCGAGCTGCTGGAACTCGCGCTGCTCGTCCGTGAGCTTGAGCGAGAAGTGCGTGTACTCCGAGTCGTCCAGATGCGCGCTGATTGCGAACGAGCGCGACGCGAGCTTGGCGCTCTGCGGCTTGATGAGCTTGCGGGCGGTGGCAGGCAGCATGTTGGCGTAGGCTGAAGGTGGCGAGCGGGCTGAGACTGTGTAGATATGGCTGGCTTGTGCGGCGGAAGGCGCGAGTTGCAGACTGAAGAGCTCCTTCAACGCGCGCGCATGGATCTTCGTCGGAGGAGCTCCTTGTGTTGACTCTACCGTCACGCCGCGATTTCTCGCAGAAGCCGACGTGTTGCACCTCTGTAAGGTGATAGTAAATGGCTCAATATCGATGAAGAGAGGTTCTGGCGGCCCGGAACCTCTCTTCTGCGATATTGATTGCACGAACAAGGTAAGGTGGGGATGAAACTTCAAGGAGACGAAAATCCCACGGTGGTGGTTTCGATCGTTAAGAACTCAACAATGGGACGTTTCGCGCGGTTAAGAACGCAATGGCTGCACGAACAACTGGAAACGACACGTGGAAATGGCGGCGTGAACCCAAGAGAGATGGACAAACAACAATGATGAAGACGATAGCTGCGTGTGTGCTACGTACGCACAATCACACACTGCGTCTGTCTGTACGCATCAACTTCGAAGCGATGCTGAGCTTCAGCACGCGCTTGATCTCCACACCAACGCCATACCACCAGTCGAGAACAGGTGCCGCAGCGCAGGCATCGTGGTTCATGCGGATTTAGAGCTCTCGACGTCGCTCCTCGCAAAAGTCCATATCCTTCAGTGTCAGCGCGACTCCGCGAAGCTTCTCCGCGCGACACTGGTGGTACTTGAAGATGCTCGTGTTTGCGTACAGCTTGCCGTCCGAGGCGCACACCGGGCGGTAATCGCGCAGGAAGTGCGCGGGACACTCGGGGAGCTCCGGCTCCAGGACGACCGCGCCTTGGACTTTCGGAGCGTCTCCCTGGGCTTCTTCTTGCGCGGCAGTGACGGTCGCACCCAACGCCAGCATCAGCATCAGAGCGAGAGAGTAAGAGACACGCATGCTTTCGTCAACGCGCTTGCCTTGCTCGCGTGGATGTTTCTTGTAGACAGTGTGCGATCTTTTTTCCGCTTTGCTCCATAGGAAAGCTCTTGTGTCAATAAGGGAGCTTTCCACAGAAAAAACTTGACACGGTCTGGGTTCAACTATTCACAAACCCGTTTACATTAGAACTGTACCCACATATATTTTTATACTAATATTTGTATACAAAACGGCCCATGGTCCTTTAAACAGGTCAAAATCTGATCTCACTGGACCGTCAACCCTGCTTTCCCAACCCACTTCTTTCATTTTTTTGGTCTGGCTTGCCTTTCCGTTCAGCTTTTCGGTTTGGGGAGAATCGATTCTGTGGCGTGAAGCGCACGTGGATCAACCGCACAAGAAGAGTGCAGGCAAAGAGCTCCAGACAGACAGACAAACAGACAGATAACGATGGCGGAAGAGCAGGTGGTCGCGGCGCTGCAGGCGCTGACGATCGATTACGAGCGTCGTGAGCACCGCGAGTTGCCGACGGTGGAGGACGTCATCGCGGAGCTGGGCCACCTCGAAGGCGCGGCCACGAAGAACCTCGTGTTCAAGGACAAGAAGGAAGGGCTCTTCCTCGTGTCCGCGGCTGCGAACACGACGGTGGACACCAAGCTGCTCGCGAACAAGCTGAGCGCGGCGGGCATTGGCAAGAAGTACAACCTGCGCTTCGCCGGCGAGGATGTGCTCGAGAGCATCCTCAAGGTCCAGAAGGGCTCGGTCTCGCCGCTCTGTGTCATGCACGACGAGAAGTCCGAGGTGCGTCTCGTGCTCGACAAAGCGCTCCTGAACGCCAAGGCGGTGCACTGCCACCCTTTGCGCAACGACGTGACTTACTCGTTGACCCCAGAGGCGCTGCTCAAGTTCGTCAAGCACTACAAGCACGAGCCAGTGATCGTGGATTTCAGCGCGGCGGTGCCAGCGGCTGCGCCAGTGGCCAAGGTCGTGAAGGCGCCAAAGGCTGCGGCCGCGCCACAGGCCAAGAAGCAGGAGCAGAAGTTGAACGAAGGCGTGTCAGTCACCAAGGCGGACAACTTTGCCGACTGGTACACGGAGATCATCACCAAGTCGGGCATGATCGACTACTACGACATCTCAGGCTGCTACATCCTGCGTCCGTACTCGTACGAGATCTGGGAGAAGGTCGTCGCGTACCTGGACACGCGCTTCAAGTCGATTGGCGTGAAGAATTGCTACTTCCCGATCTTCGTGTCGAGCGAGAAGCTGCAGAAGGAGAAGGACCACTTGGAAGGTTTCGCGCCGGAGGTCGCGTGGGTGACCAAGTCGGGCGACTCGGACCTCAAGGAGCCGATCGCGATCCGTCCAACCTCGGAAACCATCATGTACCCGGCGTTCAAGAACTGGATCCGCAGCCACCGCGATTTGCCGCTCAAGCTCAACCAGTGGAACAACGTCGTGCGCTGGGAGTTCAAAAACCCAACACCATTCATCCGTACGCGTGAGTTCCTGTGGCAGGAGGGCCACACAGCGCACGCAACCAAGGAGGAGGCCGACACGGAAGTGCGTCAGATCTTGGACTTTTACGCCGGTGCCTACGAAGAGCTGCTCGCGGTGCCGATGATCAAGGGCGTCAAGTCAGAGAAGGAGAAGTTTGCCGGTGCGGACTATACCACGACCATTGAGGGGTTCATTCCTGCCACTGGTCGTGGCATCCAGGCCGCGACGTCGCACCACCTGGGCCAGAACTTTGGCAAGATGTTCGGCATCTCGGCCGAGTACGAAGACGGCAAGAAGCTGATCCCGTACCAGAACTCGTGGGGCTTCACGACGCGCTCGCTCGGTGTGATGATCATGATCCACGGTGACGACAAGGGCCTCGTGCTCCCACCACGCGTGGCGCCGATCCAGGCGATCATTGTGCCAATCCCATTCAAGGACAAGGATGAGGTGGAAGAGATCTTCAGCAAGGCGGATGAGATCTGCAAGCTGCTGGTCGGCGCCGGCGTGCGCATCGAAGTGGACTCGCGCCGCGTGTACACCCCAGGCTGGAAGTACAACTACTGGGAGCTCAAGGGCGTGCCACTTCGCTTCGAGCTCGGACCAAAGGATATCACGAAGCAACAGGTGCGCGTCGTGCGTCGTGACAACGGCGAGAAGGTGGACATCCCAGTCGCAGAGCTCACAACCAAGATCCCAGCGCTGTTGGAGCAGATCCAGCACGACATGCTCGTGCGCGCGCGTGCCGAGCGCGACGGCCGCATCAAGAAGGTGACTGAGTGGAAGGACTTTGTGCCAGCGCTTCAGGAGAGCTGCATGGTGCTCACGCCATTCTGTAACGAGACCGAGTGGGAGGAGATCGTGAAGACCAAGAGTCGCGAGGAGTCGCTCGCGCTCATGGGCCTGGCTGAAGAGGCCGAGAACACGGCGACCAGTGCCGCGGCCAAGACGCTCTGCATCCCGTTCGAGCACAACGAGAACTCGATCGAGAGCGACCTCAAATGCTTCGTCAGCGGCAAGCCTGCCAAGTGCTGGATCCTCTGGGGCCGAAGCTACTAAGCGGGTGGATGCTGATGTGTCAGGTGTGGCTGACAAGCTCGCTTGCTTCAGAGCCAACTGCTGACCGCGCTGAGGTAGGTTGGTTGTTGGTAGGAACTGCGGGTCGGAGCTGAACTGTAGGCTTCGCCGGTCCTCCTACTTCACCCACCCACATTCGCAAAAGACCAGATAAAGATCGCATTCGTTTCTTTCGTACGACTTATGGACGGTGAATATGAATTGATACACGTTGATTGATACATAAACTCTAGCCTCGTGCTCGAACTCATGCAATGAAAGACGGGTACCAGTTGTTAAAACACCCAGAAGTCGAGCACGCCGAGTCGAATCAAGCTGACCTCGAGCAGCGAGATGTCTCGCTCGTACACCAGGTACCAGACGTCCGGCTGCAGCACTTTTCCCGACGCGACTCTGAACTCGCGCGTCTCGCCGTTCCACTTGAAACCCTTGCGCTCGTATTTTTGCTGCAGGTCCTTGCGCTTGTTGAGCACGAAGATCAGTCCTTTTCGGCAGCCTTGACGCACCGCGAGCGCCAGTGCCGTGCGCGCGAGTCTTCCGCCGAGGCCCATGGAGCCGTACTCGTGGTGCACGGCGAGCATCCCGAGGACTGCTGCGTCCTGAGGGAGGTTCAGGTTGGGATGATCGCGGGAGTCTGTAGCGAATTCAATGTACAACATGACAGTGGTTAGATGTGTTGTCAGTTGGAGGTAAAACTGAAGATATGCTGCTTGTAAGGATCCGCAACGTACGTTGGATCTGCAGGCATCCGGCGACCGCGCCATCGACCTCGGCAACCACGAGTGGGTCTACTCCCGTCTTGATGATTGCGCGCAGCTCCTCGGTTGTGATCCGCTCATCTTTGACGATATCGCTCTGGTTGAACCAGTGCTTGTTAGACGAGAACGCGGTGGAGATGATCTTCTGAAGACGCTCGACGTCATCGTTCACAGTCGCGAGGCGAATGGAGACTTGCAGCTGAGTACGCGGTACTGGCATTATATCTAGTAGTAATAGACCGCAGATGTGCTGGGCTGGGTGTGCGTGCGACTGGAGGGAAGTTGGAGAATGACAGGTGCGTTGACAAACACGTCGGGAGTGGAAACCTGAAGAGGGGACTGACTGGAGGTCTGGAGACCTGGACGCCACTTGAAAACCGTCAAAAGTAGGATTCAACGATTTCCCGGAGGGATGTTTGAACCGAAGTTGCTTCGTTTGCCAACCAAGGTATCTACTTACCCGGTCAATGACGTCAATCTGACAACCGGAAAGATACTTTCTGAAGTTGGATGACTGTACCTCCATAGACCGGTTATGGCATGCCGAGGTACTGTTCATTGTGATTGTCGAGTCAGCCTTGTCATACCGCCTGTCGCTCTTCCCGAGCATCATTGACGTCTCGACCAGCAGAATTATTAAGGCACGCCAATATTTGTCTCGCCCTCTACAGCTTGAGCTTCCTCTCTCGATCGCATCCATGGATATCATCTTATGGAACACAACCCGAGGACCTCTGTGCCGTTGTTGGTGATAAGATGACAGATGTAGGATTCTCGCATGGCTCTGTGGGCTGTGCTCCGAGAAGTACACTTGAATCTTTTCACGCGGAGCCTGCAGCACAGCTCGCTTGGTCAGGTGCATCTGGATGTGAGGCATGCGTATGCAATAGTGGTACTTGTTAGAGGTACCTGGTAGACAATCGCACAGCGCCTACAAGTGGAGTTTGCTATTTTGTGATTTGTTATACAGCTGGAAGTACTACAGGAGCAAACTATCTGGCCACTGTCTCCGCAACCTGAGGTTTCCACCTCAAGATGATTTTCAACCCGAAATCAGAGATATCGCCGCCGATACATCCCATACTCTGCAAGATGGGCAGATCGCCGCGTCCGTCTACCTCAGCCATCAACCAATGACACAGTATCTCCCTGAGATGGCCCGTAGACCGAAGCTGATTGGATCAAGTAACTGCCACCGCCGCAAATCTCCATTGGAATGAGTGGACTTAACCTGGTGTCGCGGAAGAGCCCAGAGTGTTGCCATCGGGACTCCCGCTGCTGTGCCCCTCCACTGTACAACTGCCAAACCTGATGATGATCGTTGACTCGCAGCATGCACCCGATAGACCTGGGGAGCTGGCAATCCAAAGAAGCGTGAGATGGATCCTGACCTGCGTCAGTCTGTCTGCGCTTGCGCTTTCGTTCGGGCTCACTCAGAATCTGAACAAGGCACTCAGTCGTCCGAATGAAAGTGGCATCATCGGACCTCCAATGTTACGACGCGACGGCGACTTGGGACCAATTATTGGAACCCCACCTTGACATACTACTCCTCCCATTGCTTTGTTGATGGTGAGATTCAAGCGCGTGGCGCTAAACTCTCAAGTGGGGCTACAGTCCAAGACTGGCAAGAACACCACGCTATCAAGAGTGGAGTGGGCGTGCACCGCAATTGGATTAGTTGTCGCAAGTCGACTCACTTCCAAGTGACCGACCCGCGATGCACATGACGTTTGGCCCCACACTCGCTCGGGGCTATCACTGATTGCCAAGCTGCCCGCCGGCTCCGCACAATTCCCAGAGCAAGAAGTCAGTTGATTTGCATTGGTTTTTAAAAGCAAGAGCGACCAAAGACGCAGCTTTGATCTACTTGTACATATGAGAAGAACTGGACTAGCGTCGAGAACCTCATAGGTTTACCGTTTGGTCCTTGTTCAGCCTCAAGTCACTAAGGCGCGGGCAGCAGTTGATAACACGTAGCATTTCTCCACATGTGCAAACACCCACACGTTCGAGACCTCAGTTCAACTCACTGTTACGCTTCTCTCGTACAGCAGGAATCACACGTCTGACTGCAGCACTTTTGTCGACAAGACTCGGAACTCGCGCGTCTCGCCCGTCCACTTGAAGCCCTTGCACTCGTATATTCGTTGCAGATCCTTCCGCTTGCTAAGTACAAACGCGACCACTCTTTTACAGCCTTGCTGCATCGCCAGCGCGATTGCAGCATGTCTGAGTTGCCATCCGATACCAAGGGATTCGTACTCGGGGCGAACAACACGCATCCCGAAGAGCGCTGCGTCTTGAGGGAGGTTCAGGTCCGAATCGTCGCGGCAGTCTGTAGCATACAACACGCAGACGTTTCGATTGGTCGTTGGGAACACTCAGGAGTTTGAAGGGTTGTGTGACAGGGTATTACATTCGATTTAGAGGCATCTGACGACCACGCCATCAACCTTTGCGACCACGACTGGGTCCATGCCAGCCTTGATGCTTGCTCGGAGCTTCTCAGTCTTGACCCGCTCGTCGATGACGCTGGCGCTCTGGCTGGTCCTGTTCTTGTCGGACGAGTACGCTGCGCAGACGATCTTCTGGAGGCACTCTGCATCGTCTACAGTCGCGAGGTGAGTGAAGGAAGAGACTTGCAAGCTCATACGGGGCGCTGACATTGATGACTGTAGGGATACTCGCGTGTGCGACTGGAGGGAAATCGCAGACTGACTGGTGCTATAAAGGAAAGTTTGGGAGGGAGGGAAGGGGGTTACGCCATCAGGAGGGGACACTTGGAGGTCGCCAAGAGTAGGACTTGACAATTTACCTGAAAGGATTTCTGATTAGCGGGTTGAACTGTTGGCAGCGAGGGAAACCAAGAGAGCTTGCACGAATTGCACGTCGGCAACCACTGAGCCGAGTGCAGTGAGCTTGGCTCTGGCATGCTAATAGGATGCAGCGTGCATACATTCGTCGACGACAACCTCGGTCCTGCGATTACCGCGCTCCATTTGCTGCGTGTCGACCTTGACCTGGTTGATGGTGGCTGTGTGCGGCGCGCGGATGCTGCACCGACACAGACCATTGGGCGGTAAATATGAATGGATACACATGTCGATACAAACATTCGCTCTTGTTGGATGAATAGCTGGAAGGTAGCGCAACCAACCAACCCATGCATGCATTAAAAGTTCTCGTTCGCGTAGCGTAACATAATATACCTCACCTTAACTAACTATGCATGCATTAAAAGTACCAGTAGTCGAGCACGCCGGTCTTCACTAACAGCACTTCGAGCCACGTAAAGTCGCGCTCGTAGACCATGTACCAGACGTCCGGCTGCAGGATCTCACCCGCCGTGACTTTGAACTCGCGCTTCTCGCCGTTCCACTTGAAGCCCTTGCGCTGGTAGTTCTCCTGCAGATCCTTGCGTTTGTTGAGCACGAAAATCAGTCCTTTCCGGCAGCCGTTACGCACCGCTAGCGCCAGAGCCGTGCGCGCGAGTCTTCCACCGAGGCCCATGGAGCCGTACTCGTGGTGCACGGCGAGCATCCCGAAGATCGTGGCGTCTTCAGGGAGGTTCATCTCGGGGTGGTTGCGGCAATCTGCAGCATGCAACGTACAGCGACATCCGAATGAGACGATGTCGATTGATCAATCAATAGTCACTGAATAGCTACTCTGGAGGTTGACCGACTGACTTACATTGGATCAGCAGGCAGCCGGCGACCATGCCGTCGACCTCGGCAACCAGGACCGGGTCCAATCCCGCCTTGATGGTCGCGTGGAGCTCTTCGGTCGAGATGCGCTCGTCCTTGGCGATGTCGGCCTGGTTGAACCAGTTCTTGTCGGACGAGAACGCTGTGGCGACGATCTGCTGCAGGCGCTCGACGTCGTCGTCCACCGTCGCGACGCGAGTGGAGATTCGTGCTGCCATTGTATTGCAGGTGTGTGTGCTGTGTGCCTGGTGGGTGTAGTGTGCCTGGTAGGTGTGTCTGTGCGTCTGGAGGGAAATTGAAGAATGACTTGCTTTGTGCAGAGCTGAAGCATAAACATGGCGCAAGTGGAAAGTGGAGTTTTCTGTACCTCCTGGAGGTCAATGGCCTTCAAACCAGGAAGCCTCGAGAGTGGGACTCAATGGTTTGCTGATTGTTGTGAACAGAGTTGCTTCGATTTTGCCAAACGACCGGTTATTACATGTATACTACAGTATACTGCAGTGGATATTTCTAAATCATGTACAATGAAGCAGTCCAGGTATAATGCAGTGGATATTGAATATCCAGCCAGTATATTAAACAAGATTTGTTTGAGCTTTTGTGGCTGATGGCTGGTTACCGTTCTCAGCTGTTGGGCTGTATCGACGATCCTGTTGTCTAGTCCGAATACTTTGGGATGAACAAGCGGCACTTGTTCGAGGTACCTGGGACACAATTGCACAACAAATCAGTTGGTCTGATTAGAGATCATTCGAGGGAGGTTGCGCCTTGTATACAGGCGTAGGTGCATATCCAGGAACAGAATAGATTGAGGGTGCACATAGAAGCCTACCGCAGTTGGTGTACCCCTGCACCTACCGTTTTCTGCAACGGAATTTTTTTTGATTGGAATATACACATATAAATAAACCAAAGGATTCTATTCTGATTTACTTCGATTCCCAGAAAATGGGTAGGTGCAGGGGTACACCAACTACGGTAGTTGTATAAAGTCTTTAGAATTGAGAGATGTCAACTTGCTTTTTTGCTTTTGAAATCCTTATTTGAGTATTTTTAGTCAATATTCCGGATATGTTTGTACCATTTGTATACCAACTGGCATCCTCAATTACAGTATAGTACTTCGTCTATAAACTATACCGTGATATACGAATATGTACACTGTATGGATGCGCTTTTCGTTCTGGAAACTGGCTACAAATTGCTGGTCATTTAACCGCTTGACACGCTGTTTTTAGCCGTTTAATGCAGAAAAACCCAAGTTAAGCGTACTTATGCAAAATATTTGGGCAAACTTCTAAAGTACATCCGTAAATCTGCTAGCTCATCATGATGTATGCCTGGTAGGTCAACGGTATGTAAGAGAAATCAACATAAACCCAGCGTCGTGAAGTAACCAAGCATATCAAGAGACTGTACCTCTTGTTGAACTCAAGTGTGTGTGTGTGTGCACTATGGACACATCGTGCGCACACAAGCCAAGTTTCCGCGAGCGTCATCTCTGGGTCAATCAACTACTGCGGATCGTGTGGTGGTGGTGTGTTAGTGATGGCAACTCTCAAAGACACCGTCTGATACTCTTTTACTCGCCACATTGTACCACACGTACATCCACGGATGTGGAAAGCAAGTGAGCAATCCAACGGAACGTGAGAGGTATCCTGATCCAACAGTGGCCAATGTCACATTCGGGATATCTGTCCGAATATTTCATTCGATGACTGCCTTCTCGATCCCAATTCGGCTGGCACGCTTGTCTACTGTACTTCAGAATCGCCCCGCTCGACGACGACGTGGCAGCAAATTGACATTCACTTGTAGCCAAATTGCTGCTCTCCCTGTAAAGCTCTTGATGCTTTTTTCCTCTCTAGTGTCAATCGATACTTCCTCTCGAAGCACCAGATATTTTAATGCGCGAGCAGCACAGATCGATATGAGTATTGAAATACATAATACATATTCAAATTAAACTGAGCTCACTACAAGCGACTCTGCAGAGTATACTGCTGCTGCTTCTGCTGCGCCTGGCGGTCCTCCACCAGCAGATCCTTCACGTACACGCGGAACCAGACATCCTTCTGCAGCACCTTGCCGGAGAACGTAAAGTCGCGCGTCTCGCCGGTCCACTTGAAGCCGCGGCGCTCGTACCACTTCTGCACATCGCTGCGCTTGTTCACGACAAAGATGGTACCCGTGCGGCAATTGGCGGCTCGCGCGACGTCGAACGCCGCCTGGCCGAGCTTCCAGCCGATGCCCAGCGACTCGTACGCGTGGTGCACCGAAAGGAGACCGAAGAGCGCCGAGTCCTTTGGGAGGTTCAGGTCTGGGTGGTTGCGGCAAACTACACAGAGTAGATAAAGTCAATTAGTATCAAGAATACTTCTTCAATCGCAATGGTAGGCTCAGAGACATTTGCCAACTTACATTCCACTTGGACGCATCCGACGACCTTGCCGTTCACCTCGGCGACGATCACTGGGTCGACACCCTTCTTGATGATCTCAAGGAGCTCCTCGACGCTGATGCGCTCGTCCTTGATGAATGCGCTCTGGTTGGTCCAGTTCTTGTCGGATGCGTACGCCGTGCGGATGATCGGCTGCAGGATCGCAGCGTCCTGCGCGGTCGCGAGGCGCGTGGTCACCTGCGCGCGCGCCGATGGTCGAGGCTTTGGCACTGGCTTGGGCTTCACAACGGCGGAGAATGGCACGGGGGTCACGAGCTGCATCGACTGCATCTTGCTTTGGTTAACGATGGGCTTGGAGAACGAGGAAGAGGAGGGTAGTAGGGCTGCCGGGGTCTTTCAGAGCGAGCAAAAATGCGAATGGGCTGCTTCAAACTGGGCTGGGGAGCGCGATGAGGAACAGCCTATGGGCCTTGACGCGATCCGATTAGGTGTCCGCAGTGGAGTCACTGCACTCTGATACAAACAAATCATTTCGGTCGGGAAATGAAAGAATAAGTGGACCGCTGGACCTCTGCGCCACGTCGACAGAAAGAGCGACGAGCGTGGGAGGAAATTGGCAAACCACAAGCGAGAGATCTTTCCCAACAAGCGCTTCAATACAGTACACTGACTGACGCACGTGCTGGGTGATGTCACCAACGTCAACTTGGTGGATACGATCCGAGGAGCTCAGCATCATGATGAGCTAGCTGTCGGTGAATGCGTTATGGACCTCCATTTCAGTGAAGCAGATTGGGCATTTATCCGCATTGTCTAATCTGAGATATTTTTCACAGCGAACGTACTGATGAGCAACACAACACCAACAAAACCAACCGTGAGAAAGCTGAACCTGCGCTCGTTTCTGCGCTGAAGTTTTGTTTACTCGAGCCAACGTCGAGTTGAGTTGAGTTGAGTTGAGTTGAGCATTCGTGTGATACTTCACTCAAGCCAAAGTAGTCATAAGCACTGCATCAAGCAATTCTTAGAGAGCTCTGAGGTGAGGAAGAATAGCAGACTCGAGATTGCTCATCGCGAGTCGAGTTGGCTTGGAGTTTTGAAAGAAGCCTGGCGGCGGGCGCTTTCGTTGAGGCGCTGACCTGTCTGTCGCGTCAGCGTGATGATGACCAATGTCACTGCTCGTCTCGCTCCTGAGATGGTTTCGCACAAGGAAGAGCAGACGGACGGGCACGCCATCAAGTCGTAGGATTGTGATGAAAAGTGGCTAAATTTTTTCGCTGCCTCGTTGTGAAGATACTGGACCAGCATTGGCAGGAAACCCTTTTGCTCTGGATAGCCCAACACAAAAAATCCTGTGAAAAAAAAGATTTGTAAACTGCCATGAGGTCTTTTACCATCCATCGCGATGGATCTGCTCTAGCCATCCATCTATTCCACCTCAAGACCGATCTTTGGCGTCGCACCTCTGCTCATAGAGGCAACGGATGGCTACCAAATCCGATCCAACGTGGTTGCACAGTGTGGACTGCGAACACGTTTTGGGGTCACCAAAATGATTCTGGTATTGCATTGCACACATTGCATCGCTTGCGCCATCTTTTGGTGTTGGCTCTCACAATGCAAGGCGCGAATGCCAAATGTTCCTGTTTGCTTGTATGAAATCGCTCGGGGTCTCACGTGTTTGTTTCCCATTCCTCTCAGCAAATCAGCAATTGGGCGAAAGTGAGATCTCCCTCGAGTGTGAGAGAGAGATGGACGCTTGTCGCTTTGGCTCGTCTCTCGTTCATCACAGAACGGGCTTCGTACCATTAGCATCAACACATCTCTGGTTCCCTCCGCGCAGAGTAGGCGTCGGTTGGTACCTCCTGTTGTCACCTCTCAAGGGGTCCAATTCGATACCCGCACCACAGTCAGCATGCTCAGCACCTTCGAAAGAGTCGGTCCGTCTGAGTTGGCGCAGCGCACCTGTACGCACGGCACGGTCGTAGCCTTGTCCGTACTACTTCATCAACGTCAACAACATCATCATCATCACTCAGCCTGCCTGCTTGCTGGAGTCCGTCCCTTCAGATCCGCAGTCATGAAGCTGAGGTAGGCGTTCTGTGTCCCCTATCTTGTCTACGTAGAGCCTCATTCTTCAATTCGATTGCCCCTACAGATCATCAAACAAGCGGACATGATCTACACGTCGCCGCACGGAACGCTCGAGATCCCCGAGGATAAAGGCGCCT
>JALBZZ010000581.1:0-19893 GCA_038051095.1 Globisporangium irregulare
ACATCACACACTTCCCCCACTCTCACCACAACCCCCCCCTCTCCCCCATTTATTATTTTTTCACCCCCAACCAACAAAAAAACCCCCCCCCCCCCCCCCCCCCCCACACACACACACTCTCACACACCCTCACACCTTTCCGCGTGAGGGTGGCAATCTCTCTACATGAGGCTGGCTTGAAATCATCGCTCGTGAGTTCGGGCTTGACGACAGAGAGCAACATCCTTTTGCTGTGTGCGAAATCAAAATGGATTCTGATGGAGCGCCATGGAGAAAAGCCCACAGAAGCCGCTGTCTCTTCGCGGATCCCAGGGTTGAAAGGCGCGACCAGCCAGAGCAAAGCAGAGAGAGAGAGAGTTCAGTGCAGCGCTCTGGCGATCGATGGCCTTGGCATCATCATGCGCAGACGACAGCATCAGTAGCGAGATCGACAGGCAGACAAATCATAAAGCTCAAAAAGCGCAATGTTCGCCTTGTTTTGGTGTTTGAAATTCTACGTTGTATCTTGAAATTCAAGATTCAAGGATGGTTCGAAAAGCTGTCAACTCAGAAGTGGCACAGATGCTTGTAAATTCAGTATGTTTATGTGGCCCACACGTGATTCACATATTTTGCTTATGCAAACTTGATATTGTGTACTGAATGAGGTGATTGACAGAGACGCTTCCAGCTGGGCAGTAATGCTTCTCCGCTCGCTTTTTGTTTTCCGCCAGCCATAAACGACTGGCTTTTGGTTTGTCGCTGATGCTTTGCTTTTTACATTTGCATTTGCAGGGTTATTCTGCCGCCCTATCAACAGCACTAGCGCAACAAAAGCCCACGATGTGATGCTGATCTCGTGTTTGTTTGTGGTCATGCTCTCTCAGATCAAATCCAACGAAAAGTCCCGACTGACTGACTGACTGATGGCAAACCACGAGATCAAGAGATCAGACCCAAAAACCAGTTGCAGCCAAATTTTTCGTTAGCATTTTTTTGGCGTTTTTCACAATAAAAACACAATCTTTTGCTCCCCTACCCGCAATCATAGCTCGCTTCTCGCGCACTGATTGGCTGAATCCACTGAAGACGAGCTAAGTTGACCGAGGTGTCGTACGGTTGTGGACCTGTCGCCCTATTCATCCAGTTGCGTTTGTTGCGGTGGACCGCATCCCTTTCACAGTCAGTCAGTCAGTCAGTCAGTCTCGCCTCTGCTTCCGAGTCTCACTCTCACTCTCACTCGCCAAGCTTCCAGAATCCCCAAGCAAGCGACCAACCAGCCGCAACGCAACGGCAAAGGCGCGCCACAAAAGAGAAACGCCGCACCCGCCCCTAGAGTACTCCGTCTCTATTTCCCATACAAAGCAAGGTACCAGCCCGCCCATTTGCTCCTGTCTTCACTCGAGCAGATCTTCAGTATTAAACAGGTGACCGCAAGACCCCAGGCAGCAACGATGAAGACGACTGCGACGATTTCGCTGTTAATGGCGGCACTGCTGGCGACACCCGCGGCCGCGCGCGAGATGGTGGCGGGCTCCGTGACGGGCCTCGTGTCGTCCTACTCGATCTCGACGCCCGACATCGGCTCGTGCCGCCTCAAGGGCATCTCAACCACGAGCGACAACTTCAAGTTCTACGCGTCGGTCTCGGGTAAGGACTCGACGCTGGCCGAGGGCTGCGCGCGCTGCATCAAGGTCGCGCGCGACGACGACGCGACCAAAACCGTCACGGCGTACGTGCTCGACGTGTGCCAGGGCTGCAACTCCGGCACGCTCAAGCTCTCGTCCGATGCGCTCACGACGCTCGCGGTCGACGTCAACTCGAACAACGTGAGCGCCACGTACAAGTATGTCACCTGCCCGTCGGCGTATTCGTCGGGGAATGTCAAGGCGTGTTTGATGGAAGGCGCGTCGAACGCGTACATCCCGCTCCAGTTTTACAACTCGCAGAAGGTGATTTCCAGCGTGAAGATCAACGACGTGGAAGCCACGAGCTCAAAGGACTCGTACTTGTTTTCATCGACCTCAGGACAGAGCAAGGAAGGCACGAGCTCATGGTTCTCGAACATCACGGTGGAGATGACGTCCACGGACAACGAAACTCTGACGGGTTCGTTTTCGTTTGGCGCGCCCTCGGGCTGCGCGACGTACACGACTCAGTTCAGCTCGGCTTCGACTGCGGATGGAACCGGCGGCACAACCAGTAAAAGCTCAAAGGGAGGCAATGGAGCTCTGTTGCCAGCGCTCTTCGGCGGCGTTGGCGCGTTGCTCCTTATCATTGGCTCCGTGTTCTTCATTCGCCGTCGCCGCGTGGCTCGCGCTGGAATGGAGACCCCGAACAACGATGTCGAAAACGGGTACCTGACTCCAAAGGCCAAGCCATCGCCTGCAGCTCCAACCTACGCGTCGGACCACAGCAACAGCGGCAAGGGAGACCGCGAACAAGAGCAAGAGCTGCGCTCGCCTACGATCGACTATGAGCAGTCGTTCTCGCCTGCGGCATCGTTCGCGAATCCTGGAATCACGATGCCGGCTGTCGAATCGCCAGTCAACAACACGCACAGCATTTCATCGGGCGGCGACTCGACGCAGTCATTCACTAACCCACCAACGTACTCTTTCAGCAGCAACTTGTCGAACAGCCCACGCAGAACAAAGGGTCCAGCAGTCCCAACCTTCCAAGCCCCGGTTGTGCCAGTGTACTCTGCTCCTCGTCCAAACACGTACGAGCACCCTGGCAGCCACAGTTTTTCGGACGAAGAAGACGAAGGCCGCTCCAGTTTTGACATTGATGACATGCGCAGCACGGAAGAGATGAAGACCAACGAACGCGGAGACAACCGCTTCTCGTCGTTTGATGGCCGAGCTAGCACCCAGGCGGCACCGTACTCGGCCCCTACAACGTATGCGACGTCGACTGTCACATCGCCTCAAAGTTATGTGCGTGCGACGTCGCTGCGCCGCAACACCGCGACACGTGCGCCAACTATGATGCACTCCAACAGTTCTGCTTCGACCGTTGATTCGGCTCCATTCAGCAACGAGCGTCAGAGCTCGGCCACTTTTGCGCCTGGATCGTTCCGCGAGACCTCTGGATACAGCAGAGACTCGCTGAGCATTCTCGGCTACCCATACGCAAAGAAGAACGGAAGAAACGGAAGCGTTACAGGTTAGAAACTGGTCCTGAGAATCTATATCGATACATTGTGTGGAAAATCGGATCTTGTGTGTGTGAAAGTGTGTCTTGTGCATGTGTGTGTATGTTTAGCGTGATTCCTGTAAACCCTTCCAAAACCTCTGAAACTGATGCAATTGTTGTCTGTTCTGTTGTTTGTGTCCGTTTTCAGAAATGCAATTTTAGGTTCTCCTCTGTCGTTAAGTGATTAAATATTATGCATGCACACGCAAGCTTCTCGCCTCAACAATCAATCGCTTCGCCAAGATGGAAGAGCTTTTACTCGGCTGCTGTTTTCTTCAGAGCTCACATGGTGGTGATTACTAATGTTCATGTTTCTACAGCCTCTGGTCTCCTCAGACGATATTGATGCAGCGCTCTTTCTTGAGCTCCAAGATCTTCGCGTGCAGGTGCGCGCGGTCGATGCGTCCGATGAGCTTCCCGCGTCGCGTGACCCAGATGCGCGAGCATTTGATCATCTCGAAGAGCAGGTGCACTTTCGTGATCGCCGTCTCGACGTCCACTTGAAGCACCGACGAATCGATGAGGAAGTTCTCGTCGTCGCTGAACAAGCGCACGGCGGATGGTTGTCCAGGAAGAGTGCTGGAGGAGTCTTTCTGCTGCTGTTGCGTGGTTGGATTTGTGCCCGATGTATACAGCGACGAGCGCTTTTGGCGTCGGATTATCTCGGTCGAATCGATGCGTTCCTGCGTCGTCTTGAATGACGGCGAGCTGCATCGCCGGGCTTCATCCTGTTTCTTCTCCGAGCTCGAGCTTGTCGCAGATGTGTCGTCGCAAGTGAGCGCCGCTTGGGCTTGCCAGAGTCGGTTGACTGATCTTCGCGCCACGCATCCGTAGAAGACCATCGTGTCCAAGTCGCTGACAACAGGTATACTGTGCGTCGGCTCCAACACCAGCGCTTGCTTCAGCTTGTCGGAATTCGTTGTCATTGTCAGCAGGGGGATGTCGACTTCCATGACGTCGCACGCTTTGAGATCTTCCAGCAGGTTGACTCGTAAAATTGGGAGGTACGTCAGTCCTTTGCTGATGATCACGCTGTCGTAGACGGAGACACTGAGCGCACTCGCAACAGATGACGCGATCAGCACTGTGAGCAGCAGCGGATTCAGGTAGACAAACTGTCCGGTGAACTCCATCGCAATGACTGCGACAGAGATGGTCTGCGTCACTGCTGCAACGAGCGCGGCGCCTCCGACTAGCGCGTATCCGCCCGGGATGATCTTGCTGTCTGGGAAGGTTAGCGCCAAGACTTCACCGAAAAGCCGTCCGAGCATCGCGCCAGCAGTGAACGTGGGGATGAAGTCACCCGCTGGTAAGAGGAGCGTTGTTGAGAGAACCGTGGCTGCAAGTCGACAAAGCCCAGCGATGGGTAAGACGGAGAAGATCGATGCGAGTTCGTCTTTCCATTTGTCAGATAGCTCTTCTGTGCTGAAGAGGTCCGTCAGCAGATCCCACGCTGAAGATCGACCAAAGCCACCGGGAAGATACAGCAGCAGGCAGATGGGGACAAGCAGCAGCACACCCCATAGCAAAGGGTAATTTGCGCTTCGTGTCTTCCACCAGCGCTTGAAGAAGCTCGAGAGCACAACGTAGAGCGCTCCAGTGATTCCCATGAGCAAGCCAAGAGCTGCGAACGCCAGGTACTCTGTGTAGACAAACGATTTCGCCTTGAAGAACGTCGGGAACATTGGGTGGTACGTTGAGAGCTCGGATTCTCGAAGAAGGCTCACCAGCTGCCGCGTGATGGACCCGCTCAAAGCTGCAACAAATGCGCGCCAATAGTTCTGTCTCACACAACACGACATTCAAGGGCAGACTGAGTTAGCGATGTGAACAGCTCGCTCCTCGGATCAATCAATGTGCCAACATCTTACCGATAGCATGAAGACTGTGCTTGTGACCTCGATCGAAAAGAGCGCTCCGCCGATTGGCGCCCGGAAAGTCGCTGCGACGCCGACCGCACATGCTGCGTTGTACACATGGCGTCTCAGAATATCGTTCTTGTACACGCGCTGGAAGAGCCCGACGTGCTTCATGAGGCGGTGCGCAATGATTGACGACGTGTGGACGAACGGTCCTTCTCTCCCAACTGAAACGCCACTTCCAAGCGCGAAAATGAGTCCGACTGTCTTCGAAAGGAGCGTGCGAGCCCCCAAATACTGATCCGCTTCTTTTCGGAGATCGCAGGAGATGATTGTCTTCATCTCGGGGATACCAGATCCAGCAGCGAACGGATCGACAAGCATTGTCCAGATACACGCGATCTGTGCCGCGAGAATCGTGAACGCGCTCCACGCTGCGAGCATTGCGTACGGAGAGCTACTCAAGGCGTTGATCGCGAGCAGCTGTGTCTTCGCTATTCCAAGACCGACCACCGCAGAGTCGATGAAGTAGTCCAATGTCGACGCTGCGAGATAACCACAAGATGAGGTAAAGATAGTTGTTATTTAAATCCCTAGACAGATCGATATGAAAGTAACAAGCATGACTTACCGCAAATGCCAATAATGATCAGCAGTAGAACGGGTTTGCCTTCTTTATTAATCAGCTCGACGAAGCTCAGCGGGTGGCACCGAGCCGTGTGTTTCCCGAACGTGCTCTCCCATTTGCGATGGCTCTTGGTCTTGAGCCTGTTAGATTTTGGAGCAGCAGCTTCTCGCCGCTCTCGACCTTTCCTCGGGGTTGGTACAGTCATGAAGACAGGTGTGCGGAGAAGAAAAGCTCAGGTATCGTGTACATCCAGGGCCTATCCGATGATGGTATGCAGCATTACAAGGTGATGAAGTCAGCGAGTCAGTGAATAAATGGCACAAGATCCAGTCCAATCGGCCAATGCTGGTACTGGCCAGCGGGTATCTCGCCAGCGAAACGCCGGACTGCGTGAACATGGGATCAAGATCAAAAAAGGTGTCAAAGACACGGAAGCAACCAGCCAGCGAGAGCGAAAAATTCTGGTTAGCGCATAGAGCAGGAACCAAGCAAGCGAGCGAGCGATCAGAATGGGAGGGAACAAGAATGGATTTGCTATTCTGGTGCGATTTCGCTCTCCCTCAAAAATATCTTCTGAGAACGCGGTTACGAGACGAGTACCAATCCCACCCACTTTCAAGAATAATTTGATATTCTGGATAGCCTTCTGCCAGGAACACTCACTAAGAAGCAAGCGAGGCAGATTGAGCAGGTCAGTCTTTGATTGTCCATCTTGCACTTGCGGAACACTTCTTCGCGTCCTTATCAACGTAAAAGCCAATTTCGGTGCCAACCTTGTCCATTTTCTCCAGAGACTAAGTAGAACTACTTGGAGTAGATGGAACAAGAAGCTCCAACAGTATCCGATGTTTCAAAAACTCTTTCTTTTCTTCCACAGCGTCTCACCTTGCAATTGTTGCACGCATGTCTCAATGAGAATGTAGTCATCTCCACGCAACAAGGCAAAGGCAGCAGCTGGAACTTCAACGTGCTCTGTGAACCCCTGAACCCTTTCAGTGAACATAATGCCAATGATAGATGCATTTTGAAGCCGATAGTGTAGCACATGTGACCCATCCGACGTGGTTCCACTCGCATCGATGGATCGACCACACGACACTCAGGATCGAAGCATCATGTCGGTCGTCAGTCCTCTCTTGAGCACGAGAGCACACACAATCTCTCCAAGTGTGGTGTGGTAGACTCCGCTTGGGGAAACACGACCTCGCAAACTGGGGGATCTTTATAACGGCATGGACCTGTCGTGCAACAACAAACTAAACGTGTTGCACAATAGCACGCCGAACAATCAGAACACGAGCGAGATCATTGAACCAGCTGATACCTTCATGAGCAACAGAGCGCAAGAACCAGGTATTCATTCATTCATTCAAAGTAGAAATAGTGAGAGGAGAAGGTGTGCGTGAATCAGTCGAAGCCCAAAGACCTCTCTCTCTCTCTCTCTCTCTCTCTCTCTCTAGACGAGCTTCTGGGTCACCGACGCGCCTTTGAGCCCTGCCGCTTCGATCGTCTGGCTCAGATCCACCGACACGGGGCGAGGAGGGAAGCCCGCCAAGAGTGTGTACGGTGTAGCGCCCGCATCGTTCCTACGAGTGCAAGGATTTGAGCACAAACAATGAGCACCATGCTTCCAAAAGAATGCAATGCAAGCAACATAGTGAAGAGAACGTACAGTTGGATGATGGCGTGGAGGTCGCGGATCGTGTGGTCCAGATTGAGCGTCTCGCGCAGACGCGTGCCGTTGTGTAAACGGATCTGCAGCGTCGTCTTGGGCTTCTTGTCGTCAACCACTGGTCGCTCGGCGGGCACGTCCGCGCCGCTGATCACAGCTTCCAATCCGTACGACGCCGATCTGAAGCATTACGATTCCATGGAAAACATACACGAAGGCGGTCGTTAACAATGACAAGTTACCCTAATCGATATGAATCATGGTACTACGTACCCCATGGTCTGTCCACTGCCCGAGAACGCAACGTAGGCTGGCGCGGGCGGCGCCTGGTAGTCCTCCTGGCGCTTGTCGACAAGACTGATCTCCACCTGCTCGTCGCGGTTCTCGCCTTCCAGTTCCCGTGGCACCACGCTATATATGCCACGGCGACGCGCCATCATACGTGTTATTACTTCTATAGCGTGACCGTATCATACGCATCGTAAGGCAAGTAAAGTGCAACAAATACACGCACACACTTACCCGCGTTCGATGGCTTCCAGGAATGGACGGTTCGCTGGGTCTGTGCGCGCGCGGTACGGACCGTCATTGACCGTGAAGCCATCGCGGTAGAACGTAATCACGTGGCCCTGTCCAGATGGGCCGCCAGCCGCGCCGCCACCGTTGCCTCGCAGCGCTTCCTGGCGTGCGCGCTCAATGATGTTGGCGATGTGGTCGCCGTTGTTGCTGTTGCCGTCGTCCGGCCCGATGACCGCGAGGCCGCTGCCACCGCCGCGCTGCGATGCGCCGCCGGCGTAATACTGCTGCGGGTTCGGACGCGCGCTATCGTCGTCACTGTCGTTGCCGTCGTTGCGGCGGTTGAGGCTCGAGAAGCTCACGATGTTGGCCATTTTCGTTGCTGGTTGGAAATGTCGATCTTGGTGAAAATGGGAAATGTGATGTCAAATAACCCAGCAATCAGAAACAAAACAGTGGCAGCTGAACAAAAGACTTATTTTCTTGTATCCCCCGTTTCAGTGACTATGCTAATTTGAGGCTTTTTCGCTGAGGTGGGAAACAAATAGTGACAGATTTGTTTGCTCGAAAGAAATGCATTTGTTTTGCTAATATGAAGGATTGCTGTGCCTTCATTCGAGTTCGTTGAGGGTACCACCAGTATGTGGAAATTTTTCTATGCGAGAGCTGTGCGCTGGTGGGTGATCGGAGATTTCATTTTGTCCGGACTCGCGGTCGTGTCGGCCGTCGCAACTGCGAAGTCCGTCGTGCGCGCGCGTGAAAAGTTCGCGTACATGGTCTCAAACTGGAGGCGCGCTGCCTCGGAAGTCGACGGCTTCGCGCTCTCAAACGCGACTTGCACGTGGCGCTTGAGGATCACACTGTTTAGAAGGCATAGGGTTTAGTCACATTAGTTGTTGTCCGCGCAATGGAAATCGCAATAGAGAAAGCTAGTTGATCAACGTACTTTGAGTGTTCGCCACCAGGTTTGAGCTTCTCGTGGACGAGCTCCAGCTGCGCAGAGTACATGATCTGAGAATTCATATATAGTTAGTAAACACGAAGCAACAGTATAGTCTGGGATGTAATGTGAGAGAGAGCAAAAGCTAGAGGCTTTTCGTACCGCTTGCAGATCAGCACCGGAGAAGTGAACGCTCTTGGCAGCTGCGGCGATCTCCGGAAGGTACTCGAGCGTCTCATCGTCGAGCTCCATGTCTTTGCCCACTGCGCGGAGGATGTCCAGTCGCTCTTCTTCGCTTGGGAAGCCTAATACGCGGAATAGATGATGATATTTGATCACATGCTGACAATGACAACAGAGTTGGTGATAAAGAAAGTTGCACATACCGCAGTAGAGGGACTTGTCGAGACGACCCGGTCGCAGCAGCGCAGGATCGATCATGTCGGGTCTACTCGTCGCTGCGAGCACATACACTCCCTATACCAACACAAAGAGCACACAAGGACCACCGGAGTTGTTAGCTGCCACTTGCAAACAACAACCAAGGCACGCGGTTTACCGTACCTTTCTGCCCTCGACGCCGTCCAAGAACGTGAGCAGCTGGTTCACGAGTCGATCAGTCACGCCCGTGTTGTCCGCGCCACGACGAGGTGCAATTGAGTCAAACTCGTCGAGAAACAGCACCGACGGCGCCGCCGATGCAGCTCGCGCAAACAAATCTCGGATCGCCTGCTCGCTTGCGCCAATGTACTTGTTGAGCACTTCGGGTCCCTTGACGCTAATGAAATTCAGACCACACTCGTTCGCGACAGCGCTCGCCAAGAGCGTCTTACCACAACCAGGAGGTCCGTACAGCAACATGCCCGCGGGGAGCTTGATCGGCGTGTTGTCGTACAGCTTGCCGTAGCGAGTCGGCAACTCCAGCGTATCCTTGAGCACAGTGCGCACAAAGCTCAGTCCACCGACGTCGCTCCACTTCACAGAGCTCTTGAAGAGATCCACGCCAATCAGAGCGGTGGGCTGGAAATCCTTGATGCCCTCGACAAAGTCGCTCTGCAACACCTTCTTCACATTTGAGGCTACAGATATGCCTTGGAGAGCGTACCGCGTGAACGTTTTGTGAAGCGCTCGGTCCGTCGCGCTTGACAGATCACGAAGACTGTAACCCTCTGTGATGGAGGCCAAAAGCCCGTAGTCGATGCTCGGGTCGATCTCAAGAACGTCTCGACTCGTCTTCTTTCCAGCCGAGTTCTGCGTTTTCATGTGGAGCATCTCACGAATCACAGTCTCTCGACGCTCAACGTCTGGAGTCGTTACTTGCACGGGACGATCGAAGAGTCCACAGGACCGCAGGCTCTTGTGGACGCTCGAGTCGTTGCGAGACGTCGCGATCACCGCGACGCTCTTCATCGCCATCGAATTCGCGATCGTCGCCAGCAGCTCCGCTCTTGCGTGCTTCGAAGAGCTACCGCCAGCACCATTAACCAGGAGCTTGATGTTTCCGCTCTCTTGCTTGAACGCTCGGTTGAGCTCCAGCGTGGATTTCCACATTCTGTCACGACTCTGCTGCATCAGCATCACGAGAAGCTCCGCGATACGGCGAGACTGTTCGTTCGCTGGTCCCGCAGACTCGTCTTCCTCGGGCACCAGCGCATCCAAGTTGTCCAGGATCACAACGGATGGCGCATGGGCAGCTGCTTCGTCAAAGATCTCGGTCAACTTCGACTTGACCGTTTCCATTTTCGTTCCGCGCAGGTTGCGGCACTCCACGAAAATGCTGTACGCCATCGCATTCTTGTGTTCTTCTAGCTCACGCGCGAGCGATCTCAGGATGGTTGTCTTCCCGCTTCCGCGATCGCCATACACCAATGGAGACCCAGGAGTGTTCGCTCCAAGTAGCACGCGCGTCATGCTAGCGTCACGGAAGAGCACCGAGCGGATCGCTTTCTTGACTTTGTCGTACGCTGCCGCACTTCTCGCTAACTGCAATGCTGCAGCATCGGATGCTCCGCTTCGAGCCTCCGAGCTTTCCGACTGGAAAACCTTCAGAGCCTGCAAGTCCGCGTCCGAGGCAGTCTGAATCGTGATTTGATCTGGCGAGAGCATGAAGCCATGGCGACCGCCAAGAAGCGTGTATTTCTCCACTGCACCAAATGGAATGTCTAACACAATGCATGCAGCAAGTTAGAAAGATCTGTATACAGCAATCAGCATTAGGATAAGTGAGCATACCTTCCAGTTCTTTCGCAGAGATGTTGTCTTCAGCATCATAGTCGACCTCAACCGACGCGACGACACTCTCCTGCTGCCCGTTTGCTCCGATATCAAATCGGATGATCGAGCCTGAGTGGGCGACAAGCCCGTCCGGGACCTGCTGGGTCCAGTGTAGAAACGCTTCCTGCAGTTGCTGGGCATTGAAGCTGTCGCCAGTGGCACCACCGTTGCCCTGATGCACTTTCAGCACAATGTGCAGAGGCGCGATCTCAGGGAGCTTCAGCACTCGAAGCTGGACGGACGAGTGCGCCGAGACGTCCAGTAACATGCTAGTGGAGCGACTTGGCAGTACGCGGCCACGCGCAACAAGATCCGAGCATTTTAGTCTCGCAACACTGCACTTGGACGGTTTTCTATGCCGGCAACAACAAAAGCAGTGAGATCATAGTGAGAAAGAGCGTCACATAATGCCGCGTCAATGACACAAGGTCCCTACTTTTGTGCTGGCAGCGAATCACTCTCAGTCTGCGTCTGACTTGCGGTGTTGACGCTGCTGTCGTTGTTTTTCTTCTTATTGTCCAAGCTCCAGATGACGGCAACAGGCGGCTCTTGTCCATGCAGCGGCGCCTCGGGAAGCACTGCGCCGTCCAGAAGCGCGAGCGTCTCTGGGTGAATCCACACTTCGTCGAGCGTATCGTTTTTGGCAGCGTGAGTGGTAGCCTACCGACAATATTTGACATCAACATGGGCTTAGTCAAGGAAAAAGCCATCATAATGATATCCAGATGAGCTATCTAATACCGCACCTGCACAACCAACGGCGTTGACGCTTCGTAGTAATAATCCGTCCCTAATGCCGAATCGGCACCCAGCTGGGTGCGCTCTTTCGGGGCCACGATTACTTCCGTGTTGGGCGATAATCGCGCATGTTCACTGTGGGGAAAATGAGGAATACAGGGAGAGCAAGATGAGCGAAATAATCTCTTAGTATGGTGGTACCCAAAAGCGCATCATGTGAGCTTCAGAAGCCAAACACAACATACATGCCCACTGGGAGCGACACACGGATGCGAATGAGTACGTTCTGATGCACCCAGATGGGGTTCACTTGCTTGTCGTTCACGACGCACATCTGCGACCATTCCACACACAGTCCAGAGCATTAGAGCGTTCTTAGAGTTCAATCGACAGTCCAAACGCGAAAAGCAACGAGTCGCACCTGACGCAATAACTCGGACTCTAGCAGACCGGCATGCAGCTGAATGAGCTCCCAGTCGTCCGGCGTGCACGGCTCCACGTTGACCTGGCGCGCGATCGGCAGCGACTCCACGACGTGAACGCCAAGAAACGATTGCGGCGCTTTCTCCAAGAACTCTTGCTGCAATTTCGCAATGCACAAACGCATTTCAAGAGAGCAAGCATTAGTACCTCCGTAGGAGTTTAATCACAATGGGCGTGTCGCCGATATACGTACGATGCCGCAGCAACGCGCAAACTCCGACGAGATCTCGATGACGTCACTGTGCAACACGACAGCCCACGACGCATTGCAAACATACGCAACAACTCGAAACGTTAGAGAGGAGTTGCTATCCGCACTACCAATCGTAAGGACGAGACAGCACACACCTGCGCAGCGCGTTCTCCTTGACGAGACCACCGATCCAGCCGACACAGATGCGCTGCACGTAGCCCTCGATCGTCTCCCACGACAGCTCCAAGATCGTTGCACCTGCCCCCACCTGCACCATGACATGCACATGCACACACCCACACGGCGCAAATAAAACTCATCAGCATGCACATATAATCTGTCATCGCACATCAATAGCTGCATTTCACAAAGTAATGCATGCTTGCATGGGCAATCCAACCTATCCGTACCATGTCGGGTCCGCCCAGGAACGCCTGCACGAAGCCGCGCGGGAGGTTCACGAAGCACGTGCTCATGGGCACGAGCGCCGGCGCGAGGAAAGCACTGCGTCCCACCATTGCAGCCTTGTGGAGAGAGAGAGAGACGAAGAGATGAAGAGCGCGTGGACCAAGCTCCTTGTCGTAGCTGCTCGCGAGTTGCAGAATGAGACTACTAAAGTTCAAAGTGCGCACATTGACGCAAGCAAAACACGGGTGTACCGTAATGTTTTGAATAGAAGATCTCTTTGGCCTGTCAACTTAAACTGCTTACAGGAGTTTAGAGATTCGTTACAATAAACATCTTTTGTAGACGAACTGTTTGATTTTGTACATGTTATTCTCTTCTGGACTGATTCATTTTGTATATGTTACCCACTACTGTGTTGCTTGATATATGTTGAGGCGAACATCATTCAGTAGGCGCATTCTACTCCGGCGCGTTCACCTGCAGCTCTTTCTAGCCAAGGTCGCTCAGGATACACTCCTGCTTTGCGTGTTCCTTTTCAGCCACGTTTTACATTCGCCAGCATCTTCTACTGGATCATGGCGAACGGAGAGCGTGCCGGGGAGGAAACACGCAAAGCGACAGTGTACCCAGAGCGGCCACACAGAGCGTACTTAGTAGGTATGGTGTTTCCTTTCCTTTTTGAGGAAAAGGTGCGCACGTACTTAATGGGAATGCTGCGTCAGTTTCAACGTGCAGCATGAAACGACACACATACACGGCAGAATGGCATTGCGGCACTCTCTCCATATAGCTCATCCGCTGTATATCGCAAGCGCGGAGGCGAAGAGGAAAAAAATAATCACACATACCCGAAAGCCTCAGTTTGTGACTACCGGTAGTACGTACGTTAGCTCACGTGTGTCTGCTTCCCGCTATTGTGTACGAGCGCGTTGCTGCGAACGCGCGTGAAAGAGCGTCGCGATGATCGGCAACAACCACCGCGTGTCGCCCGAGGTGACGCTCAAGAACCCAAATGCAGCGGCGCTGACGCCCAAGCTACCCATTCGTATGGGCACGAACCGCAGCTTCACGGCCAAGAAGCCCAGCAAGAAGCCCAACGCGCCACTGAGCCCCGCCGAGCACCTCGAGAAGATGACGCCGCAGCGCCGCCAGCTGCTGCAGCTGCTCGACTCGCGTTGGTTCACGGTGCTCATGCTCATCGTGACGATCTACGCGCTCTTTGGTGACGACGTTCGCTCGAGCCTCTTCAGCGTCGACGCGGACAATACGTTCTTTTCGCTCGCGACGATCTGCCTCGTGCTCTTCACGTTCGAGTTCCTCGCGTCCTGCCTCTGCAAGTACCAGTACCTTTTCAGTTTCTATTTTGCGCTCGACCTCATCGCGACGTTCTCGGTGCTTCCGGACATCGGCTGGATCTGGAACGCAATCATCGGCAGCGGCTCGAGCTCATCCGCGATCAAGGCCAGTAAGGCCACGCAGGCCGGCAGCAAAGCAGGACGGATCGTGCGCGTCGTGCGCGCCGTGCGGCTCTTCCGAGTCGTCAAGATCCTCAAGCTCAAGCACAAGGATGACGAGACCCAGTCGACGCAGCTGAAGGAGAGCAAAGTGGGCAGCAAGATGGGCGAAGTGACCGTCCAGCGTGTCGTGATCCTTGTGCTCTTCCTCATCATGCTGCTGCCCGTGTTCGACGGCGGCTACAACCAGCAGGAATACCGCTATCAGGACTACGGGCTGCGCGCGATCCATATGATCGTGTCCTCTGGACTCACGCCCGTCACCTCGATCGAGTACCAGCGGCTCTTTCTCGGGTACGTGCGCGACGCGGGGAACCTGATCTACCTGCAAATGACCAACATCTCGAGTGCCGACCTAGCCGCGTCGATCCGAAACGTGCGCTTCCAGCCTGCGGATTCACCTTGGGCGAACTACAACCTCACAGAGAACCCATCGAACGGCTGGACCGCAGCCAACATGCTCCTGGACTACGCGAGCGTGACGGACCAGTTCCGCACGAGCGAAATCAACATCGTCAAGTCCTACGGGTGCTACAACACGTCGTTCATCGCGGTGGACACGCCAGACTTGACGAGCGCGTGCATCAGCGTCGCGATCTTCGACATCTCGGCGACGGTCAAGTCCGGCGCGGCGTACAACATCCTCAAGACGTTTTTCATCATTGTCGTGCTCGTGACGGCGTCGACGTCGTTCGTGCGCACGACGCGCATCCTCGTGCTCGATCCGATCGAGCGCATGATGAACATCGTGCAGAAGCTCGCTGAGAACCCGCTTGCGAGCGTGCAGACGTCGGGCGACCAGGCGCAACTCCGCAAGAACGCCAAGGAGCAGGGCTTCGAAACTGCGCTGCTCGAGATCACGCTCTCCAAGATCGGCACGCTCATGCAGGTTGGTTTTGGCGCCGCTGGTGCCGACATCATCGGCAAGAACATGGGCTCGGGCGAGCTCGACCCAATGCTCCCGGGCAAGAAGATCACGGCGATCTACGGCTTCTGCGACATCCGCCAGTTTACCGACACGACCGAGTGTCTCCAGGAAGAAGTGATGGTGTACGTGAACAAGCTCGGCAATATCATGCACTCGGGCACGCACCACTACTACGGTATGGCGAACAAGAACGTGGGCGACGCGTTCTTGCTGTCGTGGAAGATCTGCGACGGCGAGATGCCGTGCTTCTCGCGGTTCACGGATTGCCCCACGGAGGAAGACCGCGTGCAGGTGAACCAGGGCGTGACGTGTCCGCCTAACTCTGGCGCCGGTACGAAGCAACGACGCATCAATCCCACGGAGATGGCTGACAGCGCGCTCACGGCATTTATCAAGTGTATGATCGACCTGGACAACGCCAACACGGACGGACCGCTGACCGAGTACCTCAAGAACGAAGCAGTCGTGCGCAGATTTGGGCCGAGCTTCCGCATCAAGATGGGCTTTGGCATGCACGTGGGTTGGGCGGTCGAAGGCGCGATTGGCTCGCGGTTCAAGATCGACGCAACGTACATCTCGCCGCACGTGGAGATGGCGGACCGCCTGGAGGCCGGCTCCAAGATCTTTGGCACACCGATTAACATCTCGCACTGGCTTGCGGCGCTGCTCTCTCCAGGTGCGCGGAAGTTTCTGCGCAAAATGGACCGCATGAGCATCCGCGGCGTCGATACGCCCGTGACGGTGTACACTTTCGACGTGACGGTGAACAAGAAAGGCTTTGGCACGCCCAAGATCGACCCGAACACGGGCATGCAACAGCCCGTGGACTTTGAGAACGACCCCGAGTACATGGAGATCCGCGAAGGGCTCGAGCCGGCGTTCCTCGAGTCAGCGGGGAGCGCCGTGGAGGCGTATCTCGCGGGCGACTGGCCCAAGGCGCGCCACTACCTTTCGCACGCACAGCAGATCCGTCCTCAGGACGGCCCGTGCAAGCACCTCATGGGCGTGCTCAAGGAAAACAACTACGAGACTCCGCAGGACTGGAAGGGCTACCGCTACGCCACGGGCTACTAAGCAAAGACGGGTGACAACAACGTCCCTGCCAATCAGCAACTCATGCTCTCCTCCGTGTGCATTCATTCTTGAATTGCCTCTGTAATGAGAATCACTGGATCAATCTCTTTCATTTAACATAAACATGGCACTTGCATTTTACATTTGTTAACTCGCAGACATGGCTACGTTTTGTAAAGCATGGCTACATCTTCAAACGAATGGACCAGAATGATCCGGATGCGATAAAGCCAGCCTATACAAAAGTCCATTCATCAAATTGGTGTATGGATTCGTTGAGAGCTGAGATTGAGAGACTGCATCAAAATCAAACCATCTTTGCCGACGCAGAAAGCTCATCCAAGTTGCCACGCGATCGTCTCAAAGCTAAATACACTCTTATATGAAATGCGCTTAGTTAACTACTTACAAAAAGCCCACGGCACACCGCACGCGCCGCTCGCTCTTGTTCGCTCACTCACGCTGCTTAGCTGCTCGCCGTCGTACCCTGCGCTTCTCAAATATTTATAAATCCCGCCCATTAGCCTTCTTACAGGGCAAATGGATGGGTGGGTCATGCAATACCATTGCTCCATCGTTAACTGTGGCTGCGCTTTGCTACCTCCTTGAAGTAATCTGCCGAGTCGAACCGCTTCCGCTCGCTCAGTTTGCGCTGGATGATCAGATTCCGAGCCGCGAGACGACTGTCCTGCGACATCGCGGCGCTGGACTTTGGCATCGCAGCGCTGAACGACGATGACGACTCGGTCGCTGAGTCCATGACTGCCGCAGGCACGCGCGTGGACCAGCCGCCACCTTCTTCCGAGAGCTTGATGTGCTTCACTTGGTGGTTGATCGATTTGTTCTCCTCTGCTGCCTGTGACGACGACGCATCATCCATGTACACATTGCTGTGCGCCATCGGTGTCCGCATGACGACATGGCCTCCTTGCAAGGCACCGGAAGAACCGCCCTGATCGCCGTTCGACGGCTGGTGACGACCCTGCTTCTCCATCGCATAGTCCGCTGAATCGAAGCGCTTGCGCTCCTTGAGCTTCTTGCGAATCAGTACGTTGACCGCAGAAAGCTTCCCGTACTTGGATCCGGCTCCGCTAGCAGTACTACTTGAAATCACTTGAGGCGCCGGTGGAGCAGACACGGAAGCGTTCGAGTTCGAGGCACTCGTAGCCGGTGGCTCTGGAGCATTTGATGTCGTAGCTGTGACAAAGAAGTTTTGTTTCGCTTTCGCAGCAGCAACAGGAGCCGCCTCCATGTGGTAATCAGCCGAGTCGAAGCGCTTCTTCTCCGAGAGCTTTCGCGCTAGCAGCACGTTTGCCCCCGACATTCCATTTCCATATTTGCCGCCACGGACCGAGGGGCTCATTTGCGCATTCACGCGGTTTCGCAGAGCGACGCTAGCAGCAGACGGCGAGTTTATGCTTTCCACGGGATCGGCCACTGGCGTGAGGTCGATTTCCATGGGCAACGCGCCATCATGTTTGTCTCCACCGACCGAGGAGTTGCCGTCTGTGCTTGATAAAGGTGACGCATCAGTTGACGATGCTGATGGGGACGCTGACTGGATCTGCGCAAGTTGCCAGTCGGCCGAGTCAAAGTGCTTCTTCTCGCGCAGCTTCTTCTGAAGCAGAATATTTCTTGCGGAGAGCGCGCCTCCTGCTGGTCCTGGCAAGTTGCCGTACCGGCTGGCGCCGCGTGCTGCAGCAGCAATAGCAGCGTTCATTCTATAGCTCTTGCTGTTTGGCGAATCATTGCCAGTGTTGCTAGTAGTATTGTTCGCTTGTGCTGGATCCGATTTCGCGTCCATGTCGACGTTTTCATCACCGCCCAAAGCGCTGAAAAATACCGACGCACCAACCTGGGCAGGTGAAAATGGAACATTCGTTGTAGTCGGCATCGCGCGGGTGGCAGCTTGAGCATTACTGGAGCTGATTTGCAGGAACCTCGCCTGTCCATCGACAGCTCTGATGCTGCTGTTGCTGTTGTAGCTGCTCGCAATGCCACCGGCACTCGACATTGCCCCTGGGGTCGCGACCTCTTCTTGTCTTTTATTCATCGCGTAGTCCGCCGAGTCGAAGCGTTTTCTCTCCGTGAGCTTCCTGCGGATCAAAATATTGCGCGCTGAGAGCCCACTGTCATCCACCTTCATAGCCGGCGAAGATCCTGTCGCCACATTGCCCGCAGCCATACTGCTGCGCGTGTTGTACCCTCCGCCGATCTGCTGCTGGAACCTTGCACCGCTGCCGATGTGCAGATCCATCGCGTTCCACTGCGCCTTGTTGCTGCCTGCAATCGCGCTCGACTGCTGACCCAGCGCGTTGCCACTGGAGCTCGACGCAGCACCGCCTTGCGCGAGCGACACGTAGCGCTTGCTGCTGCTGCTGGCATTCGTGTTCATACTCATATCTGCCTGTTTCTTGTACGTGTGTGTGTACCTGGGATGTCCTCGTGGGCTGTCTGGGGTGTGATGCGATCTTTTGCTTTGAAATGCTGGAATGACAGGCACCAGAGAAGAGAGAGAGAGAGAGAGAGTGAGACTAAGACCGCCAGTCAGGCAGACGCCAGAGAGAATGAACGCGTGAATGGGGGAGAGAGACACCTACACGCAGAGGAAGAAGAGAAGCTCTGTCTGCCGATGGGTCGGTCGATCTGCACTAACAAGCAGCGAGAACACGCAGTTGGGTTGAGGCTCTTCTTGCTTGCTTTGCGTCGGGCCGTTGGCTCTCGCTCGGCTCGGCTGGTGCCTGATCTTCTTCTGCTGCTCTTTTCTACGGAAGCCGTGCGGCTCTTGAAGGGAAGGGAATGGGGGGAAGGAGGAGGGTACAGTAACGGCTCGCTCTCAATAGAGGACCTTAGGGTCTTCGTCTGTTCTGTCGAATTATCCTAGCTTTATACGTGTTGCGTCACAGTATATTAGGTTTCCACTTAGTTTGTATCGGAGCGTTGGCCAGAGCTCCTAATTTCGTGCTTCTGTTTCACATCATATTAGGCTTCCACTGTGTGAGATCAGGACGACAGCGTGGTTCTCGTTTTGCACTTTTTGGAGCCGCCTTGACCAAAATGTTCGAAAAATATCCCATCCATCTGCTTTTTCGCTGATGAAACGCCAAAAAAGCAGACGCGCGAGCCAAAAAGCCCAAAAGAACAACAACAAGTCGCTTTTTGACGCGCCAGAGCCACAAACACAAAAACAGACACGGGAACGCCGCTCGCGTGTGTGGTGGGTACCAAGAAAGTTGCACGTGGCCAAAATGGCCCTTGATCTTTCTCGTCCACGCTGCTATTATTATTATTGTTTGTGGTGGATAATGATGCGGATCAGAAAACAGAGACGATTGAGTGAGCGATCAAGAAATGCGAGTGTTGGCGAAAAGTTCTAATGGTCGAATATTTTTGTGGATGGTATTTACTTTCTTGGATGAGGAGCGTATAGTTATGAGAGTGGATGTTGTTACAGACTGCAATTTGAAAAAAAATAAAATATGCGAAGAA